>JAJJMA010331396.1:8127-22047 GCA_023529015.1 Papaver nudicaule
TCTGAAGTCTAATTTGTCAATGTACACAATTTTTGCTTGTCTGTGGGTTGTATAGTCTCTATGATGCTAAGGTATGTTCTTGTATGGTCGTACTAAATACATTTGTTCTGCATTGTACTGCACCGGAATACTATCTTTCTACGTGTACAATTAATGGCCATGACGAACTGTGATTAACTTAAACATCTTTTACAGTCTGAAAAATATGCAGCTGATGAAGATTCTAAGGAGATCTTCTCTTTTGTCGTCGAGACCATGGAGATGACAGTTAAATCATGGCATGAAACAGATAAAGTGGATGCAAGAGTTTATTATCTTCTTGATAAAGAAAAGACAGATACTGAAAAAGTATGCCCCAGTTGTCAACATTGACAAGGTATAGTATAACATAACTTTGCTAGGCTCCCTTTTCTTTTCTCTTTCCTTTCTCTTCTACTACTTCTTAGCTTGTCCTGGCTTTGTATTCTGATAGATCTGATTTTATCATTCAATCATTGTTTGTTGTTTCTGAATAATTCATTGAAGTCTAAACTGGGGCAAGCAACTTTCTGATCCTAACCATTTACTAATTGATAAACATTATCTCAGTTTGTTGATGGCTATTTTTGTTTTTTCATCAAATTCTTACTTTTTTTTTGTGCTAATTTTATCAAATGCTTACATTTGACTTGTTGTTCGGACCAGGCATTTTAATCTCCCAATACACATGGCAGCTGTATTCCATTCTTAAGGCAGTATGCTGAAGATTCTTTCGCAAGAGGAGCTTGTTTAGTGGTTCCTAAAAACATTATATCCTATCCACAGGTACTTAGGATTGCACCTTTCTAAACTTCTAGTACATCCGAGTTTTTAATGTCTCTTATTATATCATATTTCAATTGCATATCAAGTTTTTATTAGAAATAATAATATTTTATGGCATTTTAACATTGTTATGAGTATTTTATCAGAATCACTATTAGCCGGGTAGTTTGCAGACTATTTATACTCATAAATGTCTCTTGTTATGACTCATAAATGTCGTTTTTTCGCTTGTTTCTTTTAGTTGCCCTGGTAGTTTGTAGACTATTTATACCCCAAAGGAATCCGTAGTAGTCCGTTTAAGCACATGCATATCTGTATTTGTACGGTCTACTTGCTATAAAATGTGTTAACAAGTTAACACTGGTATAGAAACATTTGGAGTACAAGTAGCAAGTGGCGAAATAAAGGAGTTTAACCCTCTTATCCTCTATTTTGGTTTCTCTGAGGTCCTTTGTCGCGTTTAGTGGCATATGTAGAGCTTGCATCTGTTCTTTTCGTGTTGTTTCCACATTTTGTTTTATAGTTAAGCAGCACAAGACGTCCTAGAACCAACTTTATGCGGGTTGATCCCGGGTAATTTCTATCTTGGTTTTCCATTCTGCTGGAAATGAAAATCTGTTGTCTGCATTCTTGTTAGAGCACTATTCCCTGTTAGTGGGATTTTTTTGGCCTTCTTTTTCTTCTATGCATCTTGTTGATAACTATTGTCTCATTTTTGTTCCTTGGTGTTTGCAGGCTGGAACTGGTATAGCCGAACTCATAGCTGTTGAGATCTCTAAACAAGTATATAAACCTACCTTTTGTTGTGTCTTTCATCATTTTTTATTGTTAAAATGCAATCTGTGTGCAACTTCTTAATCTTGTGAGACATGTCTCCTGATGTCTGAACTCACATACCATCACTTTCTTATTCGACATTAATTGTTAGCTCTCATAAGGAGTCACCCCAGCACTTCAAGAAGCCCTGGGATCCTGAGCATGAACCTGCCAAGGGACTCATTGATGCCGTCAAGGTGCAAATCTCTTATAAGTTCATAGTTAGCAGAACAACTTATTATGTGTTCGTTTTGATGATTTTTGTATTTGTATTTGTATAGATTTGTAATACATTTTTTTAGTTTAAATAAAGAATTTATTTATTTTGTAATTTTATTTTTTTTAATTTTAATTTAAAAATCTGCAACGTTTATAGGCGTTGCTTCATTTATCTAAAACTTTCTCTAAATAAAAGGGCAACGAAAGTGGTGACGTGTGGTGACGTCACTTACGTTGCTTATAACAAAAGTGCAACGGAAGTGGTGACGTATGGTGACGTCACTTACGTTGCTTCATTTATAAAAACCGTTGCTTTAAATAAAAAGAGCATCGTTACTAACGTTGCTTTAAATAAAAAAGAGCAACGGAAGAAGCAACGTAACTTCCGTTGCTTTAAATAATTAAAGCAACGTTATTAGACGTTGCCAAAAATTTGTAACGCCGTTTTTGCAACGCTAATAGACGTTGCTTTAATTCGGCGCAACGTCTATATCCGTTGTAAACCGGTCCCTGTGGCGTAGTGTTGTGACGTTCCAATATTGGTGTTAGGGCATTGTCCGGTCAAACCCACTAGCGTTGGTATGTCAAGTTAGTTGTCAGTTTCAGGTGTCAAAACTCAATTCTTCATTTAGCCTACTAGAGTTTAGATTTCGGAATTGGGATATAGACAAAGTAGTAGAGACCTTGAAGACGAAGACTGTGAAGACAAAGAAGACATCAATTATTCTTCATCGACAAAAGGTTAGTAGGAGTTATGACTTTATGGATATTCTTCTATTCTACTTTATCTATTCTTTCGAAATATAGTCGACTACTTTAGTAGTGATAATAGCAATTGAGATCGTATTCTTGTGTAACGTGGCCTTGTGTCATGACCAGTGTTTGTTCCCACAAATACTGTGAGTACAAGAATGAATGAGATAGATTCGGTGCCATGTGTCCATTGCAATGGTTTGCTTGCAAACTTTTAGTTGGATATGGATGAATCTAAAGGAGTACTCTTGAGCAAAGAGTCCATGGATCACAGCTGAATGAAAGCATTAACTAAGGGGAGTATGTTTTTACCTGCAAAAACAATGTACCGTCTCTGGGTACTTTCGTAGTGCTCGGAGATCAAAGTCGAACAAGACAAGCCTAAACCAAGAAAATGGCCGTTCCCGTCTTGCTTCGGTCACAGAGAGGATGATGGTTGGTCTAGGGAGGGAAACAAAGAAGAAACTTGAGATCAGGTTGAGGATGTGTTTTGGGTGTAAGAGTTCAAGATCTCCGTCGTGAAGTCGACTGGAAATCTCCAAGGCTAGAAACGTTTTTGGATTCTCAGGTGTGTTTTCTCTGAGGCTCTGATGTTGTTGTTTCTATTTCAGTGTTCCAGGCGTTCTGAACGTTCTGCCTTGGAAGATAGAGGAAGCCTCTATTTATAGTTTTGAACTCACCCTGATCACTCGACAGAGAAGGTGGAAGTCGTGGAAGAGTGGGGGAGTGGAGGACATGAGTTGGTTTCTACAACTGCCCGAGTCGAGTAGAACATGCCCACTCGCGCCATCTTCTCGTGACTGTCCACTATCTCCATCAGTTTCTTTCAACTGCCGTAGACCGCCAGACCAATACCCCTAAAGTTATCCCCCCGTGTGATGTTTTGATGTCTAGAGTGAGTGATAAGCGGATATTGCGTAGTTGAGTTGAGTAGAGTAGAGTCGTATGAGCGTGGTGCCTCCGGGACACGAGTGTAGGAGTGACCTTGGCTGTTGGCCAAGGCCATAAGTGTTTAGCGTCATAGCCCAGGAGGCTGCGGCCTTGGTCTTTGGCCAAGGCAAATTTTGAACGCGCTTTGGCGCTAGTTCTGTCATGGCTCATGGCGCCACGGCCTTGGCCTTTGGCCAAGGCCAACCTGTTGTGGCGCCATGGATTATGGCGCCACGGCCTTGGCCTCTGGCCAAGGCCAACCTGTTTGCGGCTATATTCCTCGTCACGGCCTTGGCCTTTGGCAAGGCTAAGTAGGTTTGTGGCGCCTTGCGCCATGGCTTTGGCCTCTTGGCCAAGGCTGATTTTTTGTGAATCCATGGTGGCTCATGGTTTGTGGTGCCATGCTATGTGGCGTTATAGCTTTGGCATCTGGACAAGCTCGACTTTGGGGCAACCTGTGCCTTAGTCGTGGTGTGAGTGCTTATGCTACAACACACTTGAAGTCATGGCGTGTTTATCCATGGTATGCTAGACCATCCTGAACTTGGGATTAGGTCTTCTTAAGCCTGCTTAGGCTGTTGTATGCCTCTCAGAGAGCTCCGGACCGGCCTGGAGCTTCAATATTCCTGAGGTTTGCATCAAGACTCGTATGTTGAGTCGTATTAAGAGGAAATCCATGAGGATACGTCTCTGTTAACTCTTCACCGTATACCATTAAGCGACCTGGTTCTGATATCGAGATGGGTGTCGACATGAAGCAGATCAATGGGTTTAATATGTTGGTGAGGTTATTAGTACTGCACTATGATATTACCCTCCCCACCGGAGTTATAAGAGAGAGCTCATAGAGAGTTTGTACAGCTCATGGAATGGGTTGCACTCTGAGCTATGAGATGAGCCTGAATAGGCGATTGCCTTTAATAAGGCGTGGTTTCGAGAGTGTTTTTGACAATTTTGTCCCTCTCTCATTTTTCACCATCTACAGAGTAACACTAGATGTTACTAGCACTGTAGACTTTCGCGTTGTGCTACATTCGATAACAATACGTCGGACTTCATAGACATCCGAACTTACGTTCAGGGGGAGTAAGTGTATTGGTTATCATTTGGTTTTTCAATAGTACATATCTTGTTTGCAGACTGACATATTTTGCAGGTACTATTGGTGTGCTGTCAAGCTAAGTTGAAGAACTGGAAGCGTAGAACTTAGGTTTGAAATTTCTCGTTCATCCATGTAAAGAGTTTTTTCCACTAAAATTGACAAAGGGGGGAGATTGTTAGAGCATGGCTCGGTCAACCACACTAAGTGTTGGTATGTCAAGATTAGTTGTCAAATTTAGTGATCAAAACTCGACCGCTAAACAACACACATTAGGTAAAGTCATGAGTGAGTTACCTTTAGGCTGTGGAAGATTTTGGTAGGATTTAGAATCACTACTTGAAGAGTTGAAGGAAGACTGAAGATCAAACGAAGACATACGGCTTCATCGTTCAAGAGGTTAGTGAATCTAAATAACACGATTCTATTATCTTTTACACTTGTGCTACAAAAGACAAAACATAACTCTCTTCTTGAGCTTTACGTTATGACTTGATCACTTATGATCAGTGTGTCTTAAGATATAACTCCACTTTATCGCTTGCGATATTGTTGTTGAAGTTATGATGTTCCAATATTGGTTAGATCTTTATTTTCTTCTCCGTCTATATAAGGTTTTTCCTAAAACCTTTGAGTTGGATATAGCAGTGTTATGTTGTCTCGGTATTACTACGAGATTTAATCCATCACAATATTGTGTCTCTACTTACCTAATCTGACTCTGTCGGATTGATTAACAAGTACTTGTATGAGCTAAATGTTGTATAGACTCGATATACTGCTGTTCTGAGCATCGAATACCACGTCTTGGTTTGGCTTTGAATACTGAAGTTCTGACTCATTTACTTGATTATATATATGAACATGTTGTATGCCATATCATACTTCTGGATCCCGAAACCATATTCTTGTTATCTCATCTTATGGATTTTCAATGTTCGAAACCTCAATGTAGGTTTTGGTAAAACTAAACGTTGATTTCGAAACCATAATCTGTTTTCGTATCCGTTAGCCATTGGTCCGAAACTTAAATATTGTGACCAATGAGAAAACATGAGTTCAAAACTATGTTTGCTGGCTAACAATGACTTGAGAATCAAGATCAATGAATCTTGACCATGTGAGTTCTAAAAGGTCGAAAAGACCCTAGGGTTTCCTAAAGGTTTGTGTGAACCGGGAAATATAACCTGTGCGTCAAGGCTAAAAAGGTGTGATGCTGAAACAGTTCTTGACCACATGGACTCTCAAGTTCGACACCAAACACTTGTGACGACTCTAATATGTGTTTTTTGTTTCGAAACCTTAACCAAGGTTTTGTTAAACATAATCTAGATTTCGAAACCTCACTTTGGTTTCGCTATATGGAAACTTTATTAGGGAACCTTAATTCGGTTCTGGTCATATAATGAACTTTAGATTTCGAAACCTTAATTTGGTTTCTGTCAAACAGTATGTAGGTTTCGAAACCTTAGTATGGTTATCTCAGAATGCGTATTTTCGAAGTTCAAACTCTATCATTTTGATTTGTGCTTCAATGAATTATTGAGTTTGAAATTCTCAGTTTGAAGTTTGAATTTATTCATGTTCAATGTACAACTAAGTTGGCTTGAGTCATTTTCAGAAATATGGTTAGTCGCTCTAGTTAGTAGACACATGATTTCTGATCAATACGGTACGTGATTAGATGTTCGTATGATTTTACTACTCGATCAAATATTCATTTGATGTTTTGATTTGAATTCTTGGATATCATTAACGTGATCATCTACATTGGAATCAAGAATTCAGGAGATTCAACATTTTGCTATTACTCGTTGAATCATGCACTGTACTTCCATGGTATATCTTTTTGCGTGATTTGGAATGTCCTTTGAACCTACTTGTTCACTTAAGCTTAACACACAAGGCTTGTCCACGTCTGTAAGGATATGTTTATGCGGAACGTTGAACCACGTTGGACCAGATCCCACTTCCACCTAGGATTGCTCTGACCCGTCCAACAAAGCCTAGGAAGTGATGTCGACATTATTAAAGCTGACGACGACATTTGGAAGTAATAATACCTTAAGGAGATTTTCGAAACTAAAGGACACGTTTCGAATTGAGCTCTTTCCCAGGGAGCATATTTGGTAAGCACCATATTTTGAATTAATGAAATATCCAAATATACCTAATGAGTATTATTTGCTTTGTTTACTATTGGCCAAACATTTATTGAAAATATATTTTCATTTATGAATTATATTTTCATTAATGTAAAAACGCCATAGTATTGTTAGAGCATGGCTCGGTCAACCTCACTAAGTGTTGGTATGTCAAGCTTAGTTGTCAAATTTAGTGATCAAAACTCGATCGCTAAATAACACACATTAGGTAAAGTCATGAGTGAGTTAGCTTTAGGTTCTGGAAGATTTTGGTAGGATTTGGAATCACTACTTGAAGAGTTGAAGAAAGACTGAAGATCAAACGAAGACATCCGGCTGCATCATTCAAGAGGTTAGTGAATCAAAATAACGCAATTACATTATCTTTTACACTTGTTCTACAAAAGACAAAAACATAACTCTCTACTTGAGCTTTACGTATGACTTGATCACTTGTGATCAGTGTGTCTTAAGATAACTCCACTTTATCGCTTGCGATATTTATGTTGAAGTTATGACGTTCCATTATTGCTTAGAGCTTTTTTTTCTTCTCCGTCTCTAAGTAATATAAGGTTTTTCCTAAAACCTTCGAGTTGGATATATCACTGTGATGTTGTCTCGGTAGTACTACGAGATTTAATCCATCACAGTATTGTGTCTCTACTTACCTAGTCTGACTATGTCGGATTGATTAGATAAAACTCTATCATTTTGATTTGTGCTTCAACGAATTAATGAGTTTGATATTCTCGGTTTGAAGTTTGAATTAGTTCATCTTCAATGTACAACTAAGTGGTTTGAGTCATCATCAGAAATATGGTTAGTCGCTTTGGTTAGTAGACACATGATTTCTGATCAATACTGTATGTGATTAGATCTTCGTATGATTTTACTACTTTGTCAAATATTCATTCGATTATTCATTTGATGTTTTCATTTGAATTCTTGGATATCATTTACGTGATCATCTACATTGGAATCAAGAATTCAGGAGATTCAACATTTTGTTATTGCTCATTTGAATCATGCACTGTACATCCATGGTATATCTTTATGCGTGATTTGGAATGTCTCTTGAACCTAGGTGTTCACTTAAGCTTAACACACAAGGCTTGTTCACGTCTGTAAGGATACGTTTATACAGAATGTTGAACCACGTTGGACCAGATCCCACTTCCACCTAGGATCGTTCTGGCCCGTCCAGCAAATCCTAGGAAGTGATGTCGACATTATTAAAGCTGATGACGACATTTGGAAGTAATAATACCTTAAGGAGATTTTCGAAACTAAAGGACACGTTTCGAATTGGTAAGCACCATATTTCGAATTAATGAAATATCCAAATATACCTTATGAGTATTATGTGATTTCTTTACTATTGGCCAAACATTTATTGAAAATATATTTTCATTTATGAATTATATTTTTCTTTAATGTAAAAAGCTATAGTATTAGATCTCATTAAATGCTATGAGTCTAAGTGAGGAATTTCGGAACTAATATGGAAATGTGCTTTAATGAATTTCCGAAATTAAGTAAGCCTCATTTCAAAGCTAAGCCTTAGTCAATATAAATAGGAGTGGTATCTCTCCTGAAAGCTTTATCCCTCTACCAAGCTCTTCTTCGGAATTGATAGCTTGTGTCTGCCGCTTTTCTTTTCAGTTACCTTTGAGCTTTTGCTCTCGGTCTAGAATTGCGAGGAAATATTCTCTAGGGATCGAGAAGCCTAGAAGTACCTCTGCGGGAAACTAGTTTATGTTTTACTAGTCTTTTTTGTATTGTACTCGTGTTTTGTTCTATCACGTCTATCAAACCTTGCGATCTTTTGTTTTAGGGGTAAAACAATAAAGAGAATCTGAGGGGTAAAGTGTGAAGTGTGATGATGTAATAAGAAGTTGTAATGGTATTCGAGAGGTCAAGATCGAACAAGACTCGCCTAAACCAAGAAATGGCCGTTCCAGTATTGCTTCAGTTACAAGAAGAGGATATAGGGTTGGTTTAGGGAGGGAAGCAGAGAAAGATGAGATCAGAGAATTGCTATAATTTCTGTGATGTTGATGATTAAATTGCTAAAAAAGAATGGATATTCAGTTCTCACTAGATATTGAATGCTGAATGAGAAGAGTTAATCAATTATCGATAAGACAGATTGATTATACTTGCACTGAATTAAACTGTTGAACTTGTCTGTTCTTGTTCTTGTTGTTTCCAAACTGGTCGAGTGACCTATTTATAGCAATAGAATTCCAACTGATCTCGTAAGAAGTGGAAGAAGTGGAAGAGTGGGAATGTGGAGTAAGTGGGACGGTTGTTAAGAGTCTTGCGCCTAATATTAGGGAAGACTAACAACCCAGTTTCCCATCCCCTCTTTTCAGCAACGTTCACACGACTTAGCTTTCTTTCCCATTGAGTGATTGAGCCGTTGTAATCACACGTGCCATAGACCGCCAAACCAAAACCCTAAAGAATATCCCCCATGTAACTTACTTGATTCTCGTAAGATTTGTTAAGTGTTGAATATTTGTTAAGTCAAAGATGACTAGGTGCAAAGTCGTACCAATTACTGGTAAACTCAGGACTTTGCGTAAAAATAGAGATTAAGCGATAAGCTTGTGTATCTCTTTTAGGTTTGGTCTAAGGATTGACCCGGGCAATCGCCATTTAAACCAATGAGAAAAGTCTAAGGATTGAGCTATGCAACCGCCATTTAGACTGAGAGGATTTCAGCAACTCTCTGTGGCAATAGTCAAGTAAATACGACTTTTGATTTGCCATAAATATGAGAAATTGGCTTGTGGCATGTAATGCACCAATTCTCTGAGTAATGAAGACATATGAATGTCCAAAATAATATAAGTCATATCCATGAGCCATGATTAAGAATTATAGCACTGATTATAGAAGCAAGTCTATAATCAGGAAACGAGTGATGCTAACACGGCGTAGCCATCATCAAGAATGCATAAGCATTGCTAATCCAAGACCTAAAGATAGGCCACAATAATAATAATGAGCCATGTTACATAGCATAATAATCCTATTAGGAAGTTGATATAGGATGTAAGAGGATAAGCCATAACATTACGTTATTTTCAGTTTTCTAGACAGCTTGCACGTCGTCCATTCTAAAAATCACCCAGGCCAGCCTATATTCGGTAAAATACTGAAATTTTAGTATGTTATAGGGAACTCACAGAGGAAAAACTTTCGTGAAGGAAGCGCCCCCTAATTGTTCACGGATTGGGCTGTAAAAATCGTCCTTCAAGGAAATTCGTAATCTGCCAGATTTCCGAATTTGATTAGGAAACTAGATTATTATGGACTCAATAAAGTCCATAATCTCTAGGACTTGGATCAGCGGGATCCATAAGTAGAGGGGAGGCTAGGGAAATAGATATTTTAGCTCTAGGGAGGCAAGGATAGCCGTGAGCAAGAGAATGGCCATGGGCCTCCATGAGTACAAGCTAGGGATAGTTATGAGGCCTCCACAAAATTTAGCGAGGGACAGCCATAAGGCCCCCATAAATTAGACGAGGGACAATCATAAGGCCCCCATAAATTAGGCGAAGGCACGACCTTGGGCCTCCAAAGGTTTGGCGAAGGCATGACCGTGGGGCTCCAAGAGTTTAGCCAAGCTAGTGTCGTGAGCCTCCAAAGAATAAGCTAGGGCATGGCCGTGGGCCTCCAAGAAAGTTAGGCAAGGGATGGCGTGGGCATCCAAGGACTAAAGGCATGGGACGGCCGCGGGCCTCCAAGGACTAAGGCAAGGAGATGGCGCAAGGCCCCCAAGAACTAGGGGAAGGGATGGTCGTGGGCATCCAAAGTGTTAGGGCAAGGGATGGCGCGGGCATCCAATGACTAAAGCAAGGAGATGGCGTGAGCATCCAAGGAGTTAGGGCAGGGAATGGTCGTGGGCCTCCAAGAAGTTAAGGCAAGGAGATGGCGTGGGCACCCAAGAACTAAGGCAAGGGATGGCGCAAGGCCCCCAGGAGTGTGGCGTGAATTGCCTAGGGTGTGACTTGAGCATGAGCTAGGCTAATGCGCATGCATAGGTATTTTTACGCGTAGGCTAGGGATATGGACCATGCTACTAGGCTAGGGTCGTGAGATATTAAAATATGGCTAATGGCAACCAAATATCTTATCCCTATTGTAAAAATAAATTCATACCTTATCTCGAGCTATTCCAGGATGCCAGAAATTGATGCAAAATTACTCCTGTGACCTCCTCGCCAAAAACCACCATCAACACTTGTTTATTATATGGTCCTTCTCTTCTGCAATAAGGCCACTCAAGATCGTTGTGATTGGAACATACTCTTTATCTATTAACCTGGATTTGTCAGCAAGCCGCTTTCGGTTTGTGTGCCTAAACTATAGATATTGAGTGGAATCAAGATTGTTGTTATAAGATTTGTTCTTTGCAGGTACACCGTTCTTCAAGGTCATATCATATCGTACTTGCTACAGCTATCTGCTTGATTCCAACTGGGACGACAAGGTTGCTCTTTCAGAAGTTTAGGTTTTGAAACCTTGATCGATATCTCGAGGTGTTTATTGCCTAAGTAAACTCAATATCCTCGCTCTTGGTGTAAAACAACTTCGGTGAAATATCTGTTAGTTACCAAGGATATCATCTAGCGATTTGACCTACCGCTATTTGGTTGTTTTACATAAGGTTGTAATCGTCTGATTGGAAGTCGGGTAGCGATAGTTCTCGCGACGGGCTGTGAGGCAACTCTTGCGTAAGACAGTAAATGACGTCTGTTTGCGTAAGGGAGTACATGTGCGTGACCACCTTGTTGTGGTTGGAGGCGTAGGAATACTGAGGGGAAGTCTTTGTGACTAATAGTCGTATTAGGGTCATATTGTCTGCACTAGCTAGTCCAAAGTCTGAGAGTAGGTGTGTTGGCGGCTTAATTCTTAAGAGTATTCAAATTGGACGAGGTCCCGGGGTTTTTATATGAGTTTGTAGTTTCCTCGTTAACAAAAATCTTGTGTGTACTTTACTTTACTTTCGCGTTATATTTGATTTATCATTTATCATTAAAGTATCGTACTTGGTTGTTGACATAGCCTTTCGGATTCCTGTATTGACTCCCTTGTGTGAATCAATCAGATGTGAAGGAGATCTTGTTCTTGAGTTCTTGATTACCGGAACCGTTCAGGGTTTGACTTATAGGTTGACTAAAATAAAAGATTGGTGGTGTACTCGGTACCCTCGTCTTTTCAAGTATTAGATCTCATTAAATGTTATGACTATGAGTCTAAAGGAATTTCGGAACTAATATGGAAATGTGCTTTAATAAATTTCCGAAATTAAGTTAGCCTCATTTCAAAGCTAAGCCTTAGTCAATATAAATAGGAGTGGTATCTCTCATGAAAGTTTTATCCCTCTACCAAGCTTTTCTTCGGATCTATAGCTCGTATCTGCCGCTTTTCTTTTCAGTTACCTTTGAGCTTTTGCTCTCGGTCTAGAATTGCGAAGAAATATTCTCTAGGGATCGAGAAGCCTAGAAGTACCTCTGCGGGAAACTAGTTTATGTTTTACTAGTCTTCTTTGTATTGTACTTGTGTTATGTTCTATTACGTCTATCAAACCTTGCGATCTTGTTTATTCTATGGTCCTTCTTTTCTGCAATAAGGCCACTCAAGATCGTTGTGATTAGAACATACTCTTTATCTATTAACCTGGATTTGTCAGCAAGCCGCTTTCAGTTTGTGTGCCTAAACTATAGATATTGAGTGGAATCAAGATTGATGTTATTAGATTTGTTCTTTGCAGGTACACCGTTCTTCAAGGTCATATCATATCGTACTTGCTACAGCTATCTGCTTGATTCCAACTGGGACGACAAGGTTGCTCTTTCAGAAGTTTAGGTTTTGAAACCTTGATCGATATCTCGAGGTGTTTATTGCCTACGTAAACTTAATATCCTCGTTCTTGGTGTGAAACGACTTCGGTGAAATGTATGTTAGTTACCAAGGATATCATCTAGCGATTTGACCTGCCGCTATTTGGTTGTTGTCCATAAGGTTGTAATCGTCTGATTGGAGGTCGGGTAGCGATAGTCCTCGCGACGGCCTGTGAGGCAACTCTTACGTAAGACAGTAAAGGACGTCTGTTTGCGTAAGGAAGTACATGTGCGTGACCACCTTGCTGTGGTTGGAGGCGTAGGAATACTGAGGGGAAATTTTTGTGACGAATAGTCGTATTAGGGTCATATTGTCTGCACCAGCTAGTCCGAAGTCTGAGAGTAGGTGTGTTGGCGGCTTAATTCTTAAGAGTATTCAAACTGGACGAGGTCCCGGGGCTTTTCTACGAGTTTGTAGTGTTCTCGTTAACAAAAATCTTGTGTGTACTTTACTTTACTTCAGCGTTATATTTGATTTATCATTTATCATTAAAGTATCGTACTTGGTTGTTGACATAGCCTTTCGGATTCTTGTATTGACTCCCTTGTGTGAATCAGATCTGAAGAAGATCTTGTTCTTGAGTTCTTGATTACAGGAACCGTTCAAGGTTTGACTTATAGGTGGACTAAAATAAAAGATAGGTGGTGGACTCGGTACCCTCGTCTTTTCATATGAGAGTCCTTATCTCTTCGAAAATTATTGGAAGAACTGTTTATAAGGAAATTAAAAGCCTCTTCTTATTTCATTCTAAACTTTTCAACATGGTTAATCCCCTTGCTATTACCTTCCCAAGCAAGGATCCTAAGTCAACTGACAAGGATACCATGAAACCAAATGATCCTTTGAAAACAGCCAAAAACAAAGGAAAGAAACCCTGGTTCAAGAAGAAGAAGAAGGGATCTAACTCTGACAATGTTGAAAAACCTTCTCAGAAGAATCAAGGATTGCATCTATTCTCAAAGAATGCAGAGAAACAAAAAGAGAAGTGAGATCTCTTGGGGAAGTGTTTCTAAAAACTCTGGCTGCTCAACAAGCTCTTGTAAAGCAACAAGAAGAGCTTATGAAAGAAGTTCATAAAGCATCTGTAAGTGAGGCTAAGGGATTCGATCTAGAAATTCCCATGCCTATGAATGAAGATCAAGACATTGAGGAAATCAATAACTTCGTTATGACTTCTTTCCATTAGATTAGTTGGTTCCTTGTGAGAACTTGTTCTTACTTTTGCCTAAGGAATATAAA
>JAJJMA010331417.1:0-18560 GCA_023529015.1 Papaver nudicaule
GGATCTATTTTTGAACTCCAACGGATCTATTTTTGAACTCAACAACTCTTCTTTGAAATTATTAACCATTCGGCTTCTATTTCTAACAGCAATAGAGGCCGAATAATGATTAGGCCCTCACGATAAATTTTAATAGCGTCCGAATATTGAGGTGTACAAAATAGTGCAACTCATTGTAACATTCGGACTGCAACATCTCGCACTAATAGAAGCCGAATCCACATTCGGCTTCTAATTCTACATCATTAGGGGCCGAATACACATTCGGCCCTCACGATAAATTTTAATAGCGGCCGAATATTAAGGAGAAAAAAATAGTGCAACTCATTGTAACATTCGGCCTTCAAAATCTCGCACTAATAGAAGCCGAATAAACATTCGGCTTCTATTTCTACCAGAATTAAGGGCCGAACATTTATTCGGCCCTCACGATAAATTTTATTAGCGGCCGAATGTTGGGGTGTAAAAAATATTGAAACTCAGTGTGATATTCGGCCCCCAACCCCACCAACTATTACCAGCCCAATATACATTCGGCTTCTAAAGTCTGGGTATTTTAGGGGCCGAATGCACATTCGGCCCTCACGATAGTTTTCTTTTAAGGGCCGAATGTACCCTGCGTATTGATTTATCCCCAAACATAACAAATAACATAACCACATAACAAAGCATTGCATACATAGATTAAGAGTTTAAAGTTTGAAAAGAAAACAAAGGATTCTAAAACAAACATGAGCTAAAGAAGAACAAAGTTTTTCAAGTTTACTAAATTCAAAGATAAGAGTTGAAAGAGTTCAAAGTTAAAGCATTAAGAGTTTCATTGTCCACGCCCTCTTTTCGTGCGACCACCTTCATCATCAGCACCACCGGCTCCACTCGAACCTTCACCCTCCTTGCGCGGTCTCTTACTTTCCATTGTGTTACTAGCATAGCTTTCAATCAATTGTTCCCATTCATCATGGCAGGCACTCCAATCGTTCACATTTACAGCTTTCTTGCACCCCATCCTAGCCTTTATTTTCTTCAAAAGCCCCCTAGACTTTGAAAGTTGTACACAATTCAAATAAAAAAAAAATGCTATCAGTATTACTTGCACAATCTTATGATATCAAAACTTGACAGCTTCAAAATACTTACAAATAACTCTTTCGCCTTCTCGAAAACTGAGGAAGCTTTCTTTTCAGTTTTGGCCTTGCTAGATCCTTCAGTGGCCTCTTCAGCTACTTTAGCTTGGGATTCCCGATTAACAATAAGAGGGTGAGAAATCTTATTGTACCACTCCATGTACCCATCAACCGTTTCAGCTGGATCGTCCAAGATGAGTCGAAGTCCCTCCACACGAATATTGTTGGAGTCAAGTGAGTTCCACATTGCGTGCGTTGGTTCGGGATCATAGTTTCCACACCATGCATGGTCGGTGCTCTTGGTGTCATCGCTGCCGCCACCCTTTGCCTTCTACTTGAACTTACTTGTCTGCGCAACCGGGATAGTTTGAACGTAGCCCAATTGCCTTAGAATACGGTGGGGATCATACATGCCATAACCAAAGGGAAAGAACAACGGACCATAGTACGTAGAAATCGGCAAGTCTCGTTGTGAAACGATCGCGCCGAGTTCAGGTTCACGGTTCTCGTAGGGCCTATAGGTGAAATCTTGAGCCTTCATTTGATCTAACCTCTTCCTCAACTCAACCAATCGGACGCCTTTGTTCTTTAATTTGTTTACGTTCTCTATGAATTTGTATTTCGCCGTGGTAGGCTTGGTAGAGTCCCAATCTTTCTCATCGACTTTCTTCACCAACGACAACGAATCAAAATGATCATAAATCCACCCCTTCATACAATTTTAAAACAAACAATCAACACAAAATATATAAATATAAGCATATGTGGATAGCACAGTTACATGGGTCGAGATTTACCTGGAATAAGTTCCAATTTCCTCCAAGGTTTTTAGTTTCATACCTAGAGGCCTTTCCAAGTTCGTTGATTAGGTGACCAAGCGAGGCGGTTCCCCACGCGTACTCATCAAGAGTGGTGAGATCCCCCAACAACTGCAGATAGTTTGTACTCACCAAGTTCCCCGTGCTGTCCGGAAAGATGAGGGCACCAAGATGGTACAAGACATAAGCCCCGCGGTATGCCTCACTGCTTCCTCGTCTACAACTCTGTCCTCTGATGGGTTCAAGGTTCCTTCAAACTCTTTCTTCAAGTTTGCCAACTTAAAAAATCTAATCTTGTTTTTTTTATTGATACCCCCATAGTCTTTTTCATCCACATCTTTCTTGGCTCTACAGCATTCGAGCTCAGCTTTAGCTCTATCCCAACCGAGGACCTTCTTTGCCCAAGGATACATTTCTTCCCAATCCATATCTTTAAAACCCACTCCCACTGCTTTACCTCTAACCTTGAGGCCTTGGATGTGTTTCGGGGCGTCGGCTTCTATACCAACCTCACCGAAAGGCATGTGCATTGTTCCTGTCTCCGGTTGAAACCTTTCGATGATAGCCGAACATGTTACCATATCATTCTCGGGCATACGATTTTCTATTGCCTCCAATAGACCAGTTGCCTCCAATAGAGCCCTTACCCCTTGCACCTCATTGTCAAGACTCCATTTGGCAGCTTTCTGAGCTCTAAGTAACCGGGTTGCATCTCCGGTATCCTACAACCCAACATAAAAAAATAAGAAAGCAAAAACATAAATAAATGTATTGACCATTGTTTCTCGATCGATACACATACCTTGGTCTTATATACTACCGAAGCATACGACTCCGCGTAACCAATCAAAACTTCACCACCATCGCGTGGAAGACCATGGGGTTTTCCGTCTCCTCTAGGGTCTAGCAACAAGTGACGTGCAGGAACATTACTATGGATGTTACGAGGAGTCGAAACCACCTTCTCTTTGCCTTTCCTTGATGGTTTGGGGGCTTTTTCAACATCTTCTACAACATCTTCTTCAACGTCTTCTTGTTCTCTCCCCATCCCCATAGATGATGGTTCACGGATAAGCACGGACCCCGGCTTTTTGAGCCTATTTTCGGCACCCAAGGGCTTATCAGGATTGCGACCTACCGGTGTTTGCCCTTTTTTGTGCGGAGAAACTTCCATTCTCCCCTTCTTATTCCTAATTAGAACATTAACACAGCAACATCCCCTCATATATGTCATAAATTCAACTTAAAACACCCAATTTCAACTCATACAACAACCACAAAAATTAAAACACCAAAACAAGAAGAATTCAACACATTAAGCAGTACACACAACAATAAACAGTTGAACATTCGGCCTTCATTTATTTATTTTTAGGGGCCGGATGTACATTCGGCCCCTATTTTGGGTTTTTTTAGGGGCCGACTGCGTATTCGGCCCCTAAAAAAATAGAAGCCGAATGTTGATCTGTAACTGGTTTTTCGACCCTAAATCTCTCGAATCACCCATCAAAACAACATAATACTTCAATCAAACACCATAAAAAGCAAATATGATGAAATGGGTTAGCGAAAATACCCTCGAATCGCTGCCATATCTCCTTTTCCACGCTCGATTCGATTTTTCTCTTGAACTTGGGCAAGAGTGGGTTCATCCGGATCCGGTGGAGATTCTGGTTGTTTATCACCTCGACCATCCCTTTGTTTCGTCCTCACCATGTTAAATAGAAGTCACGCGATTAAGTTTTTGAAATTGACGAGGTACGATGATTTCGCGATGATTTTTCGCGATGAAATAGTTCGGTTTTTTTTTAGAAGAAGAAGAAGAAGAAAAGAAGGAGAGGAGGCAGCCGAATCGTGAGAGAGATTTTTTTTTTTTTTTTGGTTTTGTTTTAGGGATAGGATTAAGAATGTATAGGTTAATTAGTTAAAGGGTATACTAGTAATTTCTAGTGTTAATTGAGGGATAACTTAGACATTTCATAGCAAGGGCTAAAAAGTAATTTTGAGGGCGGGAGGGGATGCAGAATTTTGGGACGGCTCAAAGCACGATTCGAAATTAACCATGTTGAACTCGAAGCCCAACTACACAAACAATGACCCAGCTCCCAATTGGGCTCTCCCAGTCGTCAAGCCCACAGACGACCCCAGAATACCTTCTCATTCAAAATTCATGAATCATGATTACCCAAGACCTATTTCCTTCTGACCTCCTTGATTCCCTCAGAACACCCACATCAATCATCTTCAGCTTCTCTGCAGCACCACCATTAATGGCGGCTGCCATTTTCTCCCTCCTGTTCTTTACTGTCGATTTGTAATGGCCTCACACAAATATCACCGACCCTTGTATTGATCGTGTCTTGAGTCTGCATCAAAACCTCTGACAAAATCTGAACTCTGATGACTTCTGCAATCCCGGCCATCCCTGGTTGATCGGCGGTATGAATTGAACTGAACTGGAATTTGGGCTTGTTTTAAGGTGCCCCTTATCGCTCGACAGAAGTTGGGAATAACCCGACGACCCCTAGTAGTGCTTTGTAACTTAGATGGGCTGCCTCTAGTAATTCTTCAATCCTTTATCAAATGTGGCTGCTCCCAGTAATCCTTTAGAGCTCAACTTGGCTGCCTCCAGTAATCTTCAGTTTGTGACACCTTTGAACCTTGTAATCTTCTTGTATTCGAAACCATTGACTCCGAGAGTTGCCAAGTGATGAATTAAGTTCTTATTTGCTTCTTTTGTATTTTTAAACTTCAAAGTACCTGCAAAATAGAAAACAACGTAAAATAAAAAATATATGAAGTATTGGCGGACATAAGTGTATCAATTAGGTACAATCAAATAGGTGTTTTATGCACCTATCAACTATCTATAAAATAATTTCTAAGATCTTAACAAATAGGCTTAAACCTCTACTAGATAAAATTATCTCTCCTTTCCAATCTGCCTTTATCTCTAACAGGCAGATCCAAGACAACATAATCATGACCCATGAAATTTTAAGTTCTTTTGAAGATAAAAAAAATAAAAATGGTTTTATGGCTATTAAAGACCTTTCAAAAGCTTTTGATAGGTTAGAATGACCTTTCATTTTAGCTGTTTTCAGAAAACTTGGTTTCTCTGAGCAATGGTGTCATTTAATCCAGCAATGTATTAGCATTGTTTCTTATTCTGTTTTGCTCAATGGCTCTCCGGGTTCTGTTTTTCATCCTTCTAGGGGTATTAGACAGGGGGGTCCATTATCTCCATACATTTTCATTATTTGTATGGAAGCCTTTTCTCAATTACTTCTTCATGCAGAAGCTAGTGGGAAAATTGATGGGTATAAAATTAATAACAGTCCTTCTATCTCTCATCTTTTCTTCGCGGATGATTGTTTTCTTTTCTCGAAGGCTCTCTTTCTCAAGCTAGAAATCTTCTTAAAATCATTGAAGTTTTTTCCAAGGCTTCGAGTCAAGTTATAAACTTTCAGAAATTGGGTTTGTTTACCAATAATAACATGCATCACAAGCACATTAAGCTTCTAGTGAAAACTCTAAAGATGAAGTTCATGTCAAAAAATGAAAAGTATCTTGGAGCTCCCTTGTTTCTAGGAAAAAATAAAACTAACAGTTTTGATTTTCTTATAGATAAATTTGATTCTAGATTATCAAATTGGAAGAAAAAAAATTTGAATCTTGCTGGTAACTATTCTTACTAAACATGTCCTTTCTAGTCAAGCTTCTTATCAAATGTCTTGTTTTCTATTACTTAAAACCCCATCTGGGAAGATTGATGATATTCAGAGGAAATTTTGGCGGTCTAAAAAAGATCTTAAGCATGCTTGTTACTATAGGTCTTGGGAGTTTATTTGTAAGCCTAAGTTCATGGAGGATTGGGTATAAGGGATCTCATTGTTTAAATAAAGCTTTCATTGCTAAGTTGGGTTGGAGATTGTTAAAAAATCCTGATCAGTTATGTGCAAAATTTATCAAAGCTAAATAATTTCCTGATTGTCATCTTCTTGAAATTAGTTCTGCTCCCAAATCTGCTTATTTTATTTGGAAAGGTATCTTCAGTATGCTTAGCTTTCTCAAAAACAATCTAGTTATGAAGGTTAATAATGGTCTTGATACTAATATTTGGACTTCTAATTGGATTCCGGACTGTGATTTTGTAGTGCAAAATAATGGTGTTTCTAATCAGTTTAAGAGGGTAAATGATATTTTCTATAATGGTATTGTCATCTGGAATGTTGGTCTTCTGAACTCTATTATTGATAGTCAAACAGTTAACAAGATTGTCTCATTACCTACTAATATAAACAAGAATGATGAATTTGTCTGGAAACATTCTTACCATGGAGTTTTTTCTGTTAAATCTGCTTACAAGATGTTGAAGTTTGATAATTCTAATAGTGATACTTCTTTTTGGAAGAATATTTGGTCCCTAGAATGCCTGCCGAAAATCAGATTGTTTGTTTGGAAAAAATTTACCAGAATGTTGCCTGTTAATATCCTCTTAGCTAAATATAACAGAAATGTTAGTACTGCTTGTCCTTTTTGCAAATCTGAAGATGAAATTGTAATGCACCTGTTTATATTTTGTCCTATTTCTAAACATGTTTGGTTTGCTCTTGGCGTGGATCACCTTATCCTAGAGAATACTAATAGTTTCAAAGATATTTTCCTTCATTGGTTTGATGCTTCGATAGGTTATTCTCCTTTTAAAGTTGATTGGCCTTC
The DNA here is from genome assembly GCA_023529015.1 of Papaver nudicaule. NCBI lineage: Eukaryota > Viridiplantae > Streptophyta > Magnoliopsida > Ranunculales > Papaveraceae > Papaver > Papaver nudicaule. The sequence continues at coordinate 6,665 of JAJJMA010331417.1, forward strand.
CATTGGTTCTATCATCTGCTGGTTTATTTGGAAAAGAAGATGTGATGTTGCCTTTAGAAATGTTGAAGCCAATCTTGATAAGTTCCTGCTAGATATAAAAAGATTTATCAACACTGTTATTGTCCTCGCTAAGATCAATATTACTTCTTGTATTTCTTCAAAGAGTAATGCCAATTTAATTGAAGATATAGTTTTCATTGATGCTTATGTTAAGGATTTTAAACTTGGTATGGGTTTTGTTTTATGCACTACATGAGGAATAATTAAGAAGGTTGGAGGAAACTTTGGTAGAGTTACTGATGCTGTTGTGGGTGACTATCTCTTGGTGTAGGAATACGAAACTCTCCAAAGTTCTGATAGTTAGCGACTGCTTGAATATGGTTAACTATGTCAATAAGGATAGTAGTTCGGTGTGGTGGAGATCCAAAGACTTGTTAGACGACTGTATAAGCTCTATGTCTAGTTTTCCCTTTATTAAGTTGGTCTATGTAAAAAGAAATATGAACAATGAAGCAGATGGTTTAGTGATAGGTGCCTTAAAACACCTATTCAAGAGTACCCTATGCATACACTTTTTTTAGCTTATGCCTCGTATATTGGTTATATAACGTTGTATTCTATTTTTGCAGGTACAACGACTTGAAGTCGTAAAACAAAAGCAAAAAAATAAAAAAATAAGTTCTAGTCAACAAACTGGAGCAAAGATGTAAATGAAACAAAATTGAATTCACAAGAGGTGCATAGTGGGTCGTATAGCTGTTGGGCCTTGGAAGAATTGTGTTCGTATGGGCTTGGTTTTACCGTTTGTTAGGCCTGCTGGAAAATAGAGCGTGAAGATTAGGATTTACAACCTAGAAAGTGCACGTGCCTACGGTGGAAAAGAAAAGAGACTAGCCTCGATGTGCAGACAAAATATTCTCTCTATCTTCATTTTCACAACACTCGTCCAGTTAAACTCAAGATGGGATTTCGAAGCTTTAATGGAGAGGGGATGTAGTACAGGTTCATAATGGTTTTGGGGGTGAAATTGTGGCAGGGATTGGCTGGAAGCTGTGGAGATCTGGGGGTCAATTCCAGGCCAATGGATCCAGGGATTTAAGGGGTTTACTGCTGCTGTTTATTGTGGTTTTTGAAGCTGATTAGTCACAGAATGGTGCGGATTCAGGGAGAGTAATGAGTCTGTGTCACATACCCGCTAAGGGATGACTTCTTGTTATGGGCCACCTCCATTTTTTATTACCGATTCTGTTAGTTAAGTTAGTTAAGAACAGTTAGTAATCATTGTTAAGTCTAATTACTTTTGTTTTGGCCGTTGTTTGGCTTTGCTGGAGATGATTGCACGTGTCCTGTTTGGTAGGGTTATATCTTTATCTGTTGTATTTAAGGGTGCTTTGGCTGTTGTCCTTGAGCAGTGAGAATTATCAATAAAGAGTGGTTGTAATTTCATTACAGAGAAGGGTTGTATTCAATACAGAGAAGGGTTTTTGATAATCTTTGTACTAGATCAGTACAATTGGTATCAAGAGAAGGTTGAGGATGTCAGGGCCTACCAACCAACAGTTGAGTGATTCTCTGAAGGAAATTGCTAAATCCATAGCAGAGCTGAACACTTACAATACTCAGATCTATGAAGAAACGAAGGAAAACTCAACTCAGCTGCTGGATCTGGTAAATGCAACACATAAGAATACCCAGATAGATGAAGACCATAAGAAAGCTACTGAAGATTTAAACAAAACTATGACACTTGCAACTATCCTAATGAGAAGAGAAGAAGCTGAGAGTTCTAAAGGAACGGGCCACAAAAACTTTGAGGAAACCGGTGGAGGGGGTCTCAACAACAACAGATCTGCGAGATACCCAAAACTTGATTTGCCAAGATTTAATGGTGAAAATCCTAGAGGATGGGTGAGGAAGTGTGAGAGGTATTTTCAGCTCCATAGTGAAAGTGTGTCTAAGGATCAGAAGGTAGATCTGGCGGCTATGCACATGGAGGGAAAGCTGATTCATGGTTTCTGGATTTCACTGCAGGAAGGGTAAGTTTTTCATGGCCTGAGCTTGTTGAAAACCTTTGTTCTCATTTTGAAGATCTTGCTCATGATGACTATATTGGTTGCTTTAACAAATTGTTGCAACTAACTACTGTTGAAGAATATTATGCTGAGTTTGAGACTCTTAAATCCTTGATGATTAGCAAGAATCCCAATTACACAGAGGATTATTTTGTTTCCAGCTTTATAAGTGGCCTTAAACCTGCACTCAAGAAGGCGGTACAAATGTTTAAACCTTCTACCTTGTCTCACGCCTTCTATCTGGCTAGATTACAAGAGCTCATAGTGGGAGCAAACTCTGAGCCTACTAAGCCAACACCAAAATCTACCACCACATCTTACTCTAACAAATATACCACTTTCAGTCCTAACCCAAACCTTACAAAACCCCCACCAGCTACTACTAGCTCACCAAGACCCAGCTTTACTAAAAGACCTACACCCCCTTAATATTCTAACCCTTCCCACCCTCTCATGAAAAGATTATCCCCTGAGCAAATGGAGCAGAGAAGAGCTAAAGGCCTATGCTTCAACTGTGATGAATATTATAAACCTGGACATTTCTGCAAGGCTCAACTATTCATACTAAGGCAATGAACAGAATGAAGAAGAAAAGGAACTTACAACTGAAGCTCAAGATGAACCTACACCAATAGAATCTGACATGCCCATCTCCTTACATGCCTTAACTGGTGGAACTCAAGGTGACACACTAAGAATTCCAGGGCTACTTCACAAGGAAGAGATTTCAATCCTGATTGACACTGGAAGCACACATAGCTTCATTGATTCTTCCTTGGCACATAAATTAGGGTGTGAAATTAAACATACAGGTAAATTGCTTGTGACAGTGGTAAATGGGGACAAAACAATAAGTACTGGAATTTGTAGTGACTTAAGATGGGAAATGCAGAGCCACCATTTCACATCTGAGTTCAGAGTTCTTCCATTGGGAGGTTGTGATTTAGTATTAGGAGCTGACTGGTTGAGCACTCTGGGTGATATCATCATCAACTTGGCAAAGAGGAGCATGTCCTTTCACTACAAAGGTAACTACATCACATTAGTGGGAAATTCCAGTGTCCCTTCCTTAATGGCAATGAGTTCTTCTGCAGTAAGAAATTTTTTGCAGAAAGCTAAACATGGAGTCATTGGCCAATTTTTCTCCATCTCAACTACACACATCATCTCACCAACACCTGCAACCATTCAAAACCTTTTAAATCAATTCTCTGATATCTTTGTTGAACCAACTGAATTACCTCCACACAGAAACCTTGACCATAAAATTCCCTTAAAACCAAATTCAATACCTATCAATTTAAGACCATACAAGTGCCCCTTTGTCAAGAAAACAGTGGTGGAAAAATTAGTGCAGGATATGCTTGATCAAGGGTTAATTCAGCATAACAATATCCCCTTTGCTTCACCAATTCTTTTAGTAAAAAAGAAAGATGATTCTTGGAGGTTCTGTGTAGACTATAGAAAGTTGAATGATATCACCATCAAGGACAAATTTCCTATTCCAGTCATTGATGAACTGCTAGATGAGCCACATGGTGCTGCAGTTTTCACAAAAATAGACTTGAGATCTGGTTATCACCAGATAAGACTACATGCTCCTGATATACACAAAACAACATTTAGAACTCATGAAGGTCACTATGAATTCAGAGTTATGCCATTTGGTCTCACAAATGCTCCTGCCACTTTTCAAGCCTTGATGAATACAACATTTAGACCATTCTTGAGACAATTTGTTCTTGTGTTCTTTGATGACATACTTGTTTATAGCCCTTCCTTGCAAGATCATGAAAGGCATTTACATTTGGTTCTCTCCACCTTGAGGCAACACAAATTGTTTGCTAAATACTCTAAGTGTTGTTTTGCTCAGAAGCAATTGGAATATTTGGGTCATCTTATTTCAGTTGATGGAGTTGCAGCTGACCCCTCTAAGATAGAAGCCATGAAAAATTGTCCTATACAAACAACACTGAAGCAGCTAAGGGGATTCCTTAGATTGACAGGGTATTATAGAAAATTTGTGCAATGTTATGGTATTATTGCTAAACCATTGACAGACTTATTAAAGAAAAATGCCTTTAAATGGAGCCCTGAGGCAACAAAGGCTTTTCTGACACTCAAGAGAGCAATGTGCACAACACCAGTTCTTGCATTGCCTGATTACTAAGCCATTTGTGATTGAAGCAGATGCTTGCATTTCTGGCATATGAGTTGTTCTTATGCAGGAGGGAAGACCAATTGCATTCCTTAGTAAAGCTTTGGGTCCCAAGAATTTGGGGTTATCTACATATGAGAAGGAATTGCTTGCAATAGTGACTGTTGTTACTAAGTGGAGAAGTTATCTCATGGGTATTAAGTTCTTCATACACACAGACCAGCAAAGTATAAAACATCTTATGGAGCAGAAAATCACTACAATCTTACAACAAAGGTGGATGATGAAATTACTTGGGTTGGATTATGAAATAAAATACAAAAAAGGGCTCGAAAATAAGGCTGCAGATGCCCTTTCAAGAATACAACACTCTTCATGTTAGACTTTAGCTGTATCACAACCTATTTGGGCTCAGGAATTGATCAGCAGCTACAATGAGGACCAAGTAGCTCAAAAGCTGATCTCTCAACTACTGGTTTCTTCTAACTCCAACAACAATTATTCTTACAAAGAAGGAATTCTAAAGTTCAAAGGCAGACTATATGTGGGCAGTGGAGCCACTATGAGACAGCAAATCATGTCTTCTATTCATTCATCAGCACTAGGAGGGCATTCTGGTATAAAGGGAAGCTACGCCAGAGCTAAGGCCTACTTCTTTTGGCCAGGAATGAAGAATGATATTCTCTTGTTTGTCACCAACCGTGATGTATGTCAAAGAAATAAAGGAGAGCACACATATCCTGCTGGCCTCCTACAGCCATTACCAATTCCTGAGCATGCATGGTAACATATCACTATGGACTTCATTGAAGGTCTGCCTAAATCTGACAAGTTTGAGGTCATCTTGGTGGTGGTGGACAGACTCACCAAATATGCACACTTCATTCCCTTGGCACACCCTTATACAACTGCAACTGTGTCTCAAGCCTTTCTGCAAACCATTCATAGATTACATGGTTTACCTGTTAGCATCACATCTGAAAGAGACAAAATCTTCATCAGCAACTTCTGGCAAGACTTGTTTCATAACATGGGTACTGCTCTCAACTTAAGTTCTGCCTATCATCCACAAACAGATGGACAGTCTTAAAGAGTCAATAGTTGCCTTGAGAGCTATCTCAGATGTATGACAGGACACAAGCCAAAAGAATGGTCCAAGTGGTTAGCATTGTCTGAGTGGTGGTATAACACCAATCACCACACAAGCTTAAACATGACACCCTTCAAGGCCCTGTATGGATATGCTCCACCACACTTAGCTTTTCCAGTAGAAGTAACTACTTCAGTGGCAACTGTTGAAGAGTTTCTAATTCACAGGAACCAAATGGTAGACTTGCAGAAAGAATCATTGCATAAAGCCCAGGAGAGGATGAAGATGTATGCTGATAAGAAAAGGACAGAGAGAGAATTTGCAGTGGGGGATATGGTCTACTTGAAACTGCAGCCTTACAGGCAAACTTCTGTGTCTTTGAGAAAGAATTTCAAACTCTCTGCCAAATACTATGGACCTTTTCCAGTTGTTGCTAGAATGGGAGCAGTAGCCTACAACCTGGAACTGCCAGAATCTTCTAAAATTCACCCAGTCTTCCATGTCTCTCAATTGAAGAAGAAATTAGGGACTGTTGTTGCTCTAACTATTATGGTTTGGCGCACGGTCTGAAAACATATTGAATCCTTGTTTGCTGAAAACTCCGTTATGATAGTTAGAGCATTGCTCGGTGGAATTCATGGTCTTTCTCTGTTTAACGAAGAGATGAATATATCTCCGCAACTCCAGATAGTTTTATCCTTTGCACTAATTACGGATCAGGTGTAACTTCGCTACTATAAATATCTACTTTTATTCTCACTTTAAACACATCAACATCTCAAATACACAACGTCTCTCTCTCTCTCTCTCTCTCTCTCTCTCGATAACCTATTTTCAGAGAAGAAGCATCATCTTTAAGAAAGTGAATAGAAAAACTACACATAGTCAAAAAGACCACACCAGCTGTAATTCAACCACCATTGAATTACATCTGATTAATCTTCTTTTCATCTGTTTCCCTCCCTTAAACCATTCCATATCCTTTCGCTGCGACTGAAGCACTGCTAGAATGGTCAATGTGCTTGATTTAGGCTACCAGTGTTCGAACTTGACCTTTCACACCCACATCATACATCTCACACACACCACAAATCAACTCATTTTACCGATCTACCCCGTTATTGTTTTTACCCCAAAACAATAATGTGGAAAGGCTACTCCATTCACTGCCAATTGGTTTTGAGTTGGATGCCCGCAGATTTAGTTTAATATGATATAAGAGCTAGGTATATATGTACGAGGGAATGATGCCGAATGACTGGTCTGCCGAATTACTGGTGTTTTCTGTGACTGAATGACTGGTCACCCATACGCCGGTCCACGTATAATTAGGATGAATGACAGGCTTTACACGTGAGGTGGAGTGTGAGAGGATAATTGTCCCACATTGCTAATTTAACCATAATAAACTAAAATATTATATGGAAGGGTTACTCCACTCTTTACCAATTGGTTTTAAGTTGGATGCCTGCAGACTTTAAAAGTCACAATTCAAAATAATTTTAATTTAAAGTTCATCAAAACTTGCCGATAAAAAAAAAAGTTTCACTAAATTTTGAAATATGCCCCCTCAAAGATATATAAGGAAAGATAATGGGGATATTTATTTCTTATACTTCTTTTGATTTTAGGTATTGCATTTCAAAATGAGAAACAACGCCTCATTATGAAAGATCTTGAGATTTAACACTGAAAATGATTAATCGAGACATGACACTGTAGAGTATTGCGTTTGTAATCAATAGGATTTTAGGATTATTTATATAGTATTCTCACAAAAAAACCTTATATTAGAGCTTTTATTCATGTTTTGCCCCCACATAAATGAAAATTTTATTGCCCCTCTTGTTTTTGATCTTGGATCCGCCATTGGAAACTTTTAGAATGAATAAACATGTCTTTCGGCTAAAAGTGTGATGCAAGACTCGAAAATCATATTTGAGATATTCAACTAAAGAAAAACAGAAAAGACATCTGCAAAGGAAAAAAAAAAACATACATTTAATTGACACATCTAATTGTTTTAATCGATAGTGATTTCAATTATTTATTTATTTTTACTTTTCCAGCCTATAGTTGTAGTTGGGTAATATAGTCTACAATTGATCCATCTATAAAGCAAACTCCCCTAGCTACAATGTATTGAAGCTAGACATTTGGTTGCTCATTTTGCGGTAGCTTCATTTATTTTTCTTACATATTGCACCAATAACTGAGGGCATTAGTATAATTTATTATATAATTATGGTTAAAGTCCAATTTGTCCTTTTTCATATTTTTTACTCATGGGTTGCATAAAAAAATATTAGGGGTGAAAATTTTAAATTAGTTTACTAAATTTTAAAATCATATCATTATGACATACTTAGTTTACTAAATTTTAAATTAGTTTACTAACTTTATTTTGTGTAAGCACTATGATAGCTACAATTGAGAGAAATCCTCGAATTCACAAACATGCAACCATTGTAGGAGTGGATATTTCTCCACATTTGGAAAAAATAAAGTTGTTACGATTCGGCCTGCTAGATATCTTTAGCTGCGGAAACTAAGTTTCCGATTTTTCCACTTTTGTAGAAACTGATTTTCCACTCCTAGGCTTTTGGCGGATCTTGGGTTTCCGACCAACGTAACACCTTGTTTGACCTTTTTTAGTTACACTCCACTCACACTCAACATCCTGGCGATCATGGATAGGGAAATTAGAGGTTGTACGCTGACCACTAAAGTTTACTATTGCGCAAAATGTGAGGATATCCTGGTAAAGTTGAAAATTGCACGATTTGTTGAATTTGTTGATTAGTTCATCGTTATTAGATTATGTTTTAACTGAGAGTCTGTCCTTATTAGTTTAATCATTGTTTTAGTGAACTTGCAACGTAGTTGTTGTCTTAATGAAGGGAAACTGTTGTAATGTAATTGTTATTTCAATTGATGAAAAATTTAAGTCTCTAGTTGATAACAAATTAGAGTCAGTTTAAAGATGCAAAGCTCAAATTCAGTTAAGGATAAAATCAAATCGAGGATACAAATTAACCAGCTTAATTTGAATTGAGAACAACCCCCGGTAATGCACGAAAGAGGGTAATTTGTTTCGTTTTATTTGATACTAAACAAATGAATTTCTGTATAAAACTTGATTTTTTCCCTTCCAGAAACCGGATTTTTGTTTGGGCAATAGTCAAAATTTGACTATTACGTTTGGTGAAAACCGGATTTCCACCTTCCACTGTTAAACAGAAACCCAGTTTCTGACTTCCACTATTGAACAAAAACCTTGTTTTCGACCATTTCCGGCTAAAACCTTAGTAATTGCTCTAACACTTACTAGTCCAATCGTGCCAGGTTTCTATGTCAATATTCAGGGGATTCCAATTTGGATCCAATATGTTTATCTTAACTGTCCACCTATCTGCTTTTGATGTGGTTTGATCAACCATACTGCTAATATGTGCATGTCAGACTAGAAGAGCTTAAGATCTCTGTTTCCTTACTTCCCTTTTGACAAATTAGGGGACACAAAAGAAACTTCAATAGGGATTTTCTGTAACTTTCTCTAGCCCCTCATATTGCCGAAGAAATATCCAACTTTGCTACCATCGGCGAATCGTCTTCTGTTTCTCATACTCAGTCTTCAACCATTGTGAGCTTCGAATACTACGTCATGGTTTGGCTCTGATTACTGAAGTTCTGAATCATTTACTCGATTCTGTATATGAACATATCGTATGTCATATCATACTTCTAGATTTCGAAACCATATTCTTGATTATCTCATCTTATGGATTTTTTAGAGTTTGAAACCTCAATGTAGGTTTTGGCAAAACTATACTTTGATTTCGAAACCATAATCTGGTTTTTGCATCCATAAGCTATTGGTCCGAAACTTAAATATTGTGACTAATGAAAGAACATTAGTTTGAAACAATGTTTGCTGGCTAACTATGACTTGAGAATCGAGACCAATGTGTCTTGACCATGTGAGTTCTAAAAGGTCTAACAGACCCTGGGGTTTCCTAAAGGTTTATATGAACCGGGAAATATAGCGTGCGTCAAGGACAAAAAGGTGTGATGCTGAAACGTCTCTTGACCACATGGACTCTCAAGTTCGACACCAAACATTTGTGACGAGTCTAATATGTGTTTCTTGTTTCGAAACCTTAACCAAGGGTTTTTTAAACATAATCTAGAGTTCGAAACCTTACTTTGGTTTCGCTATATGGAAACTTGATTTGGGAACCTAACTTCGGTTCTGGTCATATATGAACTTTAAGATCCGAAACCTTAAATTGGTTTCTGCCAAACAAATTGTAGATTTCGAAACCTTAATTTGGTTATCTCAGAATGCGTATCTTAGACATGTGTCATTAGTAAATATGAACAGGTTTTGGTGTATCATATTTTGTGATGAATAATGTTTTTTGTATGCTAGATATGTGTCATTTTTTCATATGAACTGGGTTTTTGAATCTTAGATGTGAGTCATTTTTGTAACACATGTTTCATACTTGAAAATTAGTTTGCTTATCAACAAATAATGAACACTTATGCAGATCATCAAAAAACAAGGATAAAACATTTTGCTTATAATATGTTCACTTTTTTAGGTTATATACCAAAATAAGTTTGTAACTACTATCCTTCTAAAACAGAAAATGAAACAAAGTTGATTTAGCATCTAAAAAGAAGTAAGTACTACACCTAAAACAGAAAATAAGCAGTTCATTTCTTCGCTCTCGCATTAGTTGTAGGTTTCTTCTTATCCTTTTCAACTTCTTTCTTTGCTGCCTGCCTCACTGCCTGCCTCATTTCAAGATCCATTTGAACCCCAAGTTATTCATAACGTCGGGATTTGTATGTTGATCCCAGCTTGTTTCTTCATTTTTACCAGAAAGAAGCTTGGTAGCCATTCATATCCTTCATTTTTGCATGTTCTCTATCATTTCACTTTCACTAATGACATTATCTGATTTCAATAAATGTTTCGGATACTTACGGTTCCTTTTTATCCAGTAGAAGGTGTACATCAAACAATCTGGGAACGTACCCTGCTTCGGTATTGGCACTGGTTATATGTTCATTGACTGGAATTCTTCACGCTGACGTTCACGCAGCCAGGCATCGATCAATGGTTGGCAGTACAGAACCATTCTGTTTACATCTTCTTCAGATTTCGTGAACAGTTTACTTCCTTCATACAAGTAATTATAATGCTCTCATTGATTGTCAACAAAATCGCAAATGAGCAAATGCCAATGGTCACCATAGTTGTGTTTGTCGATAACATGTGTCGATGAGTTCAGTGGAATGATAAGCCTATCAATATTGTCAGGCATATTTGCAATGAACTTATCAACTTCATGTTTGCTCATGCTTTCGTTCCTTCGGTCGACATACGACTGCAATATAAAATGTACAACGAAATCATAGCAAAATCAGTAAAAATAGCATAAACAACACCAAATTCGTATGTCATTTTTCAATATGAATAGCATAAAAACAGAAGCAATTTTTGTGTCATTTTTCCATACGATACACATTGATGTTTTTTTTTCTTTCAATTTTATCATATTGCAATTATTCATTTCATTTTTCAAATATGACACATGCATGATTGTTTTTCATAAAACTATATGAATTGCAAATATATCAGTTCACTTGAAGAAAAAAAAAAACACAAGTATTTTTTATTTGTTTTTTTACTTACAAATGCTGAAGGTGCCAAGATCATGAAATTCCTGTATTTTGCTGAGGGAGGAGTTTCCTGGCTTTCCATCGTTGCTCTTTCATTTATGTAGCTCTACCTCCTCTTGTAACAGTAGTAGAATAGCAAGGTGCTGTCAAGATAATAATTGAACAACAGCTCCACTATAACTTTGTTTGAAACTAATACTGCATTTTCTTTTTTTAGAACATTGCAGTATTCATGTGCTGACCAAGCTGACTGACTGAAAAGAAATGATTTTTTTTGTGTGTGTTAGATATACAATGCATCAAAAAAGTTTTTTTTTTTTTTAAGTAAAATGAATTGATACAAGAGTTCATATCCACATACCATTTCATTCCATGAGTGAACACCGGTCTGAAGAATTTTTTAGTTGAAGCTTCCATACTTTTCTAATAAAAACACTGATTAAGCTTTGGCATATGATATTTACTATCTTTTGCTTCAGTTGATCATTTGTATAGTCGTATGGTGCATCATTTGAAGCAATGGTTTTACCCTTTTTTACAGCTTTCTCAGCGTCTGCACTTTCCCTCTTTGCATCTTCATCATTATCTGCACTTTTCCTCTTTGCAGTTATTGCAGCTTGTACGTCATCTTCGTTATTCTTTTTTCCAACTTTTGCAACTTCCTCATCATTAGCTGCGCCTCTTGCTGCGAAGGGTTTGATTCTAAACCTTTGCACCTTCTTTTTAGGCTTTTCAGCTTCATCCGTCATCGCACTCAAACCTGAACCACTGACGAAACCTTTTGCTAATGGCTTTCCACTTTTATTTCCTCTTGTTTCCATCCGACTGAGAATCGGTGGTTCCGGTGTTTTATCCGATGAAGAAGGGAATCCATGCTCATCC
>JAJJMA010331417.1:33560-45714 GCA_023529015.1 Papaver nudicaule
AGAAAAAACTCATGTTTACCCGAACTGCATCTCTCTGTGAGTCTGTTCACTTTAATTAGGTTTGGTTATATCCACCTAATTAAGATATTGGAAAAAAAAAGTCCGACGACCGGATTCACAACACAAATCTGAACCCGTTCCAACTAAAATTCCTGGGTCTGTCCCTGCGAGCGTGGATGTTGGTTGCTAGCCATGAAGACTACTGTTGTGGAATGAGAAATTTTCTTTGACAATCAGACCCATGCTGAGTTCTGGAACTGAGTATTTATAATATTTGAGGCCCTAAACGGTAATCGCAATGAAAGAATATCCAAAGGTGTTAAAATCAGATTGTATACTCTCAACCGTAGATGTGGTTGTTTTCAAGACCATACGAAGGAGATTAGGGAAGCCTATCCAACATTGTCTGTTGAAATTCGAGTGAGTATGTAATATTAGTACAGTAAAACCTCTATCTAAGAATATCCTTGGGACCGTAAGAAAATATTCTTATAGAGAGGTTATTCTTATATAAAGGTAATTTTTACAAAGATTAAGCCAATTCGGGACCGGAATTTCTTATTCTTATATAGAGTTTATTCCCTTATAGAGTATTCTTATATAGAGGTTTTACTGTAATTATATTTTAATCGTTTTTGGAATATTCACACTAATGAAACTATTCAAACGTTTTTTTTCCCCCAGAAAACTATGGCTCATGCCCGATATCTTCAAACAATAGGCAACACTTTCACCCACCAACAATGCAACTTCCAAGATACGATCCAAACTAACTCACCCAACATAATAATATAAACCATGGTATATAGTGTGTTTAGTCCGAAGTATCTTACGAACTCATGTACTTTTATGATTCCTCAATCTTATGTACTCCTTTTTATTTACCACAATTATAATTAGGTTGTTCCTTAATTGTCTGAATGAAAAGATGTTATGCCCGAGTGTGTTATTCGTTATTTCTGAATATTTTGTAAAATAATCAGTTTAAAGAAACGGAGACAAAAATTAATGGCTTCTTCTCCTTATGGATGTAAAAGTAGTGGTGGTTTGTATGGAAAATCAGGTGGTGGAAGAATTTCTCAAAACCGCATTATGATTTCTTCTCTCGAAATAGTTGTATGACACTGAATCAACTAGTCATATAATTTTCGTTAAAATAGACTGGTTAATACAGTTGCATGTTGCTTAAAAATGACATACACATCTCATTTTTGTTTCATTTCATCTGGTAATCAGTTCCAATTTCTCTTCATCGTGGGCATCGTACTGTAGTCCCGTAATTCCGATCCCCCTTCCTGTATTTTTTTATCCGATAGATATAGACCATAATTTAGTACCTCATCATCTTTTGTGTTCTTAATACTGTATATTGTTTCAACATAAGTCGTTGATCTTCACAGATGAACTTACCATATTTTTTTCCATAATGGCTATTACAGGGAGCATTCTGATAGTATTATTCTGAATAGCCATCGTAGGTTGTATCCCCTTTCGATTACTGCCGCCTCCTTCATGGATTTATCCCATTCCTATAATCCTCCCATACCCTTTGTTCTTTATATGCCGATTTTGATGTTCACTCAATGTTTCCCTTCCTTCTTTTCTCTGTAAATATTTTTTCATCCTGTGTACACACGTTTATCGAACTGTTAGACGCTGGATTGATTAATTACCTTTATTTTAATTTTTCGCGTATGCACTCGATTGACTTATCCCTGACGTTGATAGTGTTTCCACTGATCTGATAAGTATTTAAGTTTTTGTTTAAAAACATTTACGACACCATCATCAAAACAGAAATGCTTAGTTAAGCTTTAATCTCTCACAGATATTGGAACACAGGACACATGACACACATACTAATATTTCAATATCTGATAACATAGGACACACCTACTATCATGAAAACAATCTATAAAAAAAAACTTATTAATCTCACTCTCCGATTCCATATCTTATCCATAGATGCATTATAACCCGAGATGATTGTTGTGCAGTAAAATTAAAAACAGGCATGTGTATCATTTTTTTTGTTATTCCCACCTTCAGGTTGAGTGTCGTTGTTACACACTGCACGATTGTTGATGTATTTTTGTTTGTCAGATATTTTTTCTCCCCCATTTCACGTTTGCGCCTTATTCTCTGTGTGTTTCGTTGTTCTGTTTGAAAGAAATTAAAAGTTTTTGATTTTATTAATTTGTTAGGGACAAATTTGTAACCGTGGTTGTATCAAAATTGTACTTGGAAAACAATTCACCATTAAAAGTCGTCTCCTGTCCCTGCGTATTGGATCCTCCAGATGGTTCCAATGTAGGTGCCATCTGTTTTCTCTTTCGCCCAATTGTTGTTTGGATGTCCACTGGTTGTTTTTGTTTCTCCATGTCACCCTCATCGTTTTTATTTGTCATATTTGTATTATAAATATTTGTGAGCATCCTTTATGCATATCCATTTTTTTTAGTAGTCTGGCCTTTTTACATCCGAAATCGGAAATATTGTTTTGCTACCTTGAGCATTCGCCACACATATCTCGAAACCTATTTTCCTATGCAACACTTCATATAGAACCTCAAATACATGACCCGGTGAAAAGCATCTGTGCACAATACTTATCATCTTACATCTTTAACTTTAAACTGTAATTAAATCATATATATGTTCGAAGTTGTCCTTGTTGATGGCCATCAATGTTGAGATGCTACACTGGGTAAATCCTCTGCCACCTTCCCCTCGACCATTTTTTTTTTCTGATCTAGTGTTTCCCCTATTTCCATCTGAATTTGCATTATGTATTTGATTGTGTATTTCCATATGCACGAAAACGATTCTTAGTTGGAATTTTAAAATATTAATGAATTGGTTGTTAGTTACATTGGTGTTGGTTTGTCAGATTTTTTGCATGCGTCACACGTCGAGTTTATTTTGTGATTTCCCTTGAATTGTGTGTTGCATGATGGCCATTACATGCAATACCATTGGTCTCCAAAACCTTTTATTTGGGCGAATGTGGTGAATATGAGGTCATCCTGGATTAAAATTGTAATTTATATTTTATATGCTATATAAAACTCTATTTTGCTCGTGTGCTTCAAACGAAATTTGAATGGGCATAATTACCCGAATCTCCGATTTTCATAACTTTTCTGACAATTCCTTAACTGTTTTCTTAGGTTCTTGTTTGGGAGCCATGCATTCAGTTGTGTTGTTTGATCTTGCAGAACCTTCTGCCCTTTAGAATAAAACGTGTAAGATTGTATCTTATTAATCCGATATCTTGTTTATGAGTAATGTGAGTTCCGAACAAAGCACACAGGTACTCTAGTACCCATTTTGCTATTGTACCTATATCTTTAACCATTATGATAATCTGCAAATTATGAAAACCCAATTAACATTGTTAGCTCTTAAAGATTGTTTTTTGTTTATGTAGATATCTTTAAAATGTAAAGAAACATACATAGGTTTACAGGTTCTTTCATCGTATGCCTGAGTTAAAATAGGATATAATTTGGTATGTGACATGTTAGATTTCACCGGAGTTATATATTCTTTTTTATTATTGGGCCGACCGAGCGAAGCGAGGGAGGACCCTATATATGGTGACTTTGTGTCAAATGAATAGTGACTTTTTTTTTTTCAATTTGACACAAAAAGATTGAGGTGTTTTCACCGGGGTCCAGTGAAAATACTAAGTTACCCCTCAAAAGGACGTAAGAGTAATTTTTTTATTTCTTTTTTCCTTTAGACATTTTCGTAAATAAACCAAAAAGGAAGGGTAGCAATTTTAAAACATTAATATCTTTTAAAATACACATCGGATTTTCGTAAAATTTATATTTTTGAAAAGCTTTTTAAATTATCTACGCAATGAGTATAAACATCAATATCAATTTTAAAATTTTTGTCTAAAAGATCATTAGGTTAACTTTCATAGTTATATATACATGTTTGTTGTGATTTGTGTAGAGTAAAATGCAAGCATGTGCATTTTAAAATTATAATTATAACATCTCCTCAATTAATCTTTACCTCTATTACAAAGAGATGTATGAGTTTTGAGTCGCGTTTTCGGTTAAGTTTCCGCCAGAAATTGTACTATTCATAAAATTGTCAAAAAAATTTAAACATTTTTAACTAAATACAAATTTTGTTTAGAAATTTGTCTGAACATCTATTTTGCTTACATTTATTTTTGCTTTACAAATTTTTCGTCGGTTTCGTCGACTTCTTCGGACGGGCGGCCCGTCCACCGTGTCAGCGGTCATCTAGTTATTATTGATAACGTGCCTGTAGGCACAACAGAACTAACTACTTTGACAGATCTATGATAAGAAAAACCCATTATGTCATTGAACAGTAAATAAACAATGTCTTGAGGAGGAGTAATAACCCACTTTACTAAATTATTACCGGAAGCTCCCTTGGCAAGTGCGTCGGCAACAAAATTCGCCTCACGGTAGTTATGGCTAATCATGACTAATTCGAACCCTGCTTCTTAGCTATTTGATGTCTTGAATCAAACCTTGAAGGGACTAAGGTGTACTGCATTCTTCATTGCATAGTTGCACAATGTACATTAAGTTGCATTCTTCACTGCATAGTTAATATACTGGCTAAAATAGAATTTAATAAGATAGCATGATATCTATTAATGTGTCATTTACAAGGTAAATTGTTTCATTTGCCTCTAATGCGTTTTCAGTATTTCGTGTATAGCACTTGACGTCCCAGCTGGCGCCTGGTTATCGCCCACGTTGAGGTGGCGAGCTGATGTGTTAAAAATCAGAATCACCGTTCAAATTCCCAAGACACGTGAGATCTCTCTCTCTCTCTCTCTCTCTTTCTCGCTCTCTTTGTCTCTCTACTTCCTCTCTCATTGCTCGGTTAATTCTCTGGTCTTCTTCCATAATACTAATCCAAATCTGAATTAACCAACTCTGATTTCATCTTCTGCTTCGATTCAAATTTGCATCCCTCCATCGCATCAACATTTCAACCATTTGTTCGTGATCTGACTATGACGAATTTTGTTTTCGGTTGTTGGGGCAATTGGGTCTGGGGAATTTGATTTCTGTAGGTGGGATCCATTATGTCTGAATTTATTTGTATATGATAGAGGATATTGTGACAATTGAGTTTGATAATTTTTGGGTTGGAATTATTGTTTTGGGTAGTCGGGTTAAGAAATTTGAAATTGATACTACGATTGGTTTCTGAAAAGGGTGAGGAGATGAGCAAAACTGAATCTGTTAGTAGGATTGTCTCAAATTCAGTGATAAATATGAAATTTCAACTGTTGCTTCAGATCCGGGACTGAGATTTTATAGCAAAGACACCCTTTTAGCTTATTATTTGCATTTTATAATCTAATTTAGGACCATGTATCAGTTGGGATTTTATAATGAAAACTGGATTTCTCTTTTTAGGTTGTGTTGATTGAAGTTTATTTAGGTTCTGGTTTAGAGATGAAAGTGCGATCTAGGAACTAATCAACCATACTACAAACCTACGAGCCAAAAGTTCATTTAGGTTCTGGTTTAGAGATGAAATTGAGAACCATTTAAAGAATCTCAAAGCAGCAGAGCAGAGAGTGGGAAGGATAAGAGAGAAAGATATGATTAGATTGATTTTGCAATGTTAGTGAAGAGGATTTAGCCAAACTGGTCGTAACTGGTAAGGTTGTAACTGGGAGGAAAGGGAAAGTTAGACAGAGAAAACGAAAGAAGAGAAAATGTCTCGCCGATTTTGAATCAGAACCGTATTTTTCGGCCGAGTAAAAACTTAGGGGGCCGAGTGCTAGCCGACAAAAGTAGGTGAATAGCTTAAAATACCCTTTAAAACCATGAGATTACCAAATTACCCTCCACTAATCCTAATCTTAACCCAACCCAAAAATTCTCCTAATCTATTTCAGTTTTCTTCTTCTTCCTCGCTGCCGAAAAACCGAGACTTTTTTCCCTCTTTTTTCTTTCGTTTAAACGACGAATTCATCGACGATTAACGAAATTTCTCCGTCGATTAAATGCCGCCGAAAAATCCGAAGAAACTAATCCTTAAAATCTCCAATAAACCCAAGGATGCATCATCGAATCGAAACGAAGAAGAACAAGAGGACACCGGTGAAGGAAGTAGCCAAATCTATGCTACCGGAGAGGAAACCCCCCCAATACAACCCGATATGCGTTATAGAAGGTGATTTCAGCAACCCCTATTGAATTATTTGAGTTTCCTTGATAAACATTCATCGAATCGATGAATTTGGCTTGAATTTATCTTGTATTTTTCGAACCCAGAGAGAATTTCGGCCTAGACAGAGTTTTAGATCCTAAGCCGAAATCATTTCGGCTTGGATAAATTCAAAATTTACTAGGCTGAAATTTCAGATTAGGTGATAGCTGGCACTTTGTTTTTCGGCCTAGAAATAATTCTAGATCTTAAGCCGAAATCGTTTCGGCTTGGAGAAATTCAAATATTTCTAGGCCGAAATTTCAGATTAGGTGATAGCTGGCACTTTGTTTTTCGGCCCAGGCGATAGAATATCTCTCTAGGCCGAAACTAGCAGCATAGCTGCCATTTTCATCTAGTATTTTCGGCCCAGATAAACATATTATCGTGTAGGCCGAAAATGTTTCTGTGTAGCATGTTTAGATGTTTTTCATCCAAATTACATTGTGTTTTATCGATGAATGTTTCAATGATGAATGTTTTTATGATACCACAGGGGAATAAGAGGGGAAGTTACTCCCCAAGTAAATGCACCAACACTAGGCCCCCGAGTCGGCGAGAAAAGATTAACGGCTTCTGCAAGGACTAAGGATACAACCCCGGTAGCGGCTGAGGACGAAGATTTGTTGCGGGTATTTATTCCCAATGGGGGCCTGTCATCCAAGAACCAGGAGACATGCCAAGAAGAGTTGATAGAGAGGAGGAAAGCGAAGATGAAAACGTTTACGAAAATGATAACGCTAAGAGAAAAGGAAAGAAACCAAGGGTACCAAAAGTAAAGGCAAACAGAAAGAAAAACACTTCTACTTCTGTAGAAGAAGAAGGAGAAGGCAAAAAAGAAAGAGTGCGAGGCACACATGTTCCTTCGGACGATAAGTTCCTTGTTCAAGATGACGAACCCGACATCGGTCTTCCTCAAGATGGAGGACAAGTGCTCATTGGCTACCAGCAGTCTTGGGCGTCAGTCATCTATCGCATGAAGGTATTTGCCTAAACCTTGGTTGTTGTTTTCATTATGTCTTCTTCTCGATAAGTCGTTTTGGATTACTTAAAACGATGATTTTTGTAGGATCACAAAGATGCAGTCCGGCTTTTGAGAAATCAAAGCGCGGTTGTTTGGGACATCAATGAGGAATTACAACCCATCCAAGATTTGGTTAGACAATCAGGACTATACCCAGCGTTCATCAATAGACAGAGCGAGTATGACATGGTGACATGCTCCGCTATGGTGGAAAGGTTTCATCCAGAGGTGCTTACCTTTCAGTTTCCGAAATATGAGGTGGGATTCACTTTAGATGATCCTGAGAAGATTCTTGGTCTTGCGGTCGATGGGGTGAACCCGTGTGCCGAGTATGCGTCGAAGAATTGGGACCAACTAAAAGTTTTGGCCGAGGAGGTTCTTGGTTGGGATTCATCGAAGACCACTTTCGAGTTCGAAGCGTCCGTGGCCGAGAATCAAGATCGTATGAAAGTTAAGAAGGGCTCCAAGATCAAGTTGGCTCATTTGAAGACCGAGTTCGGGGGAACCAAGGCAAGAGAACTAAAAAGACAAGAAGAAATAAGGAAAGGAGTAGAGAATCCCGTGCCCCCCGTGAACCCTGACCACTATAAATACCATGCAGGTGCGTATTTGTTGTACACTCTTGGAGCTGTTTTATTTCCTGACAACACGGGAAACAAGGTGAGCGCGCATTTTCTCCAATGGTTGAGTCCGTTGGAGGATACAAGGAAGTACGCTTGGGGTACGACTACTCTTGCTTACCTTCTTGATGGCCTCTCCGTTGCCTCTAGGCGCAATCCGGTTAATTTAAGGGGGAATTTCAGCTTGCTACAGGTAATCGTCGGCAAACATTACCCCTTGAATTTAATTTCATGCATACACAGGGGCATTTTCGGCTTAGGATTCACCTTACACTTATGAGCCGACATAGTTTCGGCTTAAATTATTCTGCAACTCTAAGGGCCGACACTGTTTCGGCTCTGAGTGTTGTATATTTTTCTGGGCCGACACTGTTTCGGCTCTGAGTGTTGTATATTTTTATGGGCCGAAAACATTTCGGCTGTGAGTTTTGTATATTTTATGGGCCGAAATTGTCACTGTTACTACCGTGTTGGCATAAACCCTAACATGTTGAGGTTTAATTTTATCGTGTTTTGTGTCTAGGCTTTTACATATGATCATTTTAAAAGCTTGGTTCCAAAGTCGGATGACCCTACGCAGATGCCAATAGATCCCGAATGGCGGAAAGTATGCCTACCGGAGGAAAGTGGGTTTTCAAGAAACCAAGGGAACAAGGTAAGGTTGAGAAATTGGTAGAAGTCAGGAAGAATATGGACAATTTCGACTTTGAAGATGTTGAATTCAACCCGTACAATATTGTCCAAGAGGAAGGAACGGAGCAAGTGCCATCAACCTCACTCGCAACCTACTACGGACCAATTTGGTACCCAGGAGGAAAACTTTTATACGACCCAAGACGGATTCTTCGACAAATGGGAATTATACAAAATGTTCCGAGAGATATCGATAATAAGTATAAGTTGGCGCCTCTAGGTCGTTCGAATGCAACACAAAGCACTCTCGGAAACTGGATCCCCACATATCACCCGACACCGGACTATAAAACGTGGACAAATCGTTATGACAACCTACTTCCTGCAACGGTTAACGCGTATGACCCCGCTCTTTTCGATGAGGGCAGTTACTTGAAAATTGTAGGTAACGATGAGGAGCAAGCGGGGGGATATGCAGACTGGTATGCCCAACAATCTCATCCTTTAGTCATTAGCCGGCCTCAACAAGACATTGCGGATGCCGAAGAAGCTGAGATGATTGCAGAAGAAGCTGAGAGGGAGGCTCAGAGGCAGGCTGCTCTAGGTAACATCAAGGTTCCCTCGACTGCGGGAGAATGGAAGAAGATGTGTATGACCATGGTAAGTGTTTTCAACTGATTTTGTAAGTGTTTTATCTTTTTTAATGTTAAGAAATATCTAACTAATATTGTTATTTGCATGGCAATAGGTCAAGCAAGGAACCGCTCTTTTGAAAAAAGTGGGTGAAAAAATCAGGTGCAAAAAGGGAGGACTATCGGTGCAAGAGCAAGAAAAGTGCGTCGCGGATTTGACCAAAATCTTTGAAAAGGGTGAAGCTTCTCTTCGGGTGGAGGAGGCCCCAAAGAAGACCAAGAGGAGTCGGCAAGAAGACGAAGGTACGAGTGGAGGCAATGGACAAGATGGTCGTGGTCGAGGAAAAAACAAGAGAGGTCGTTAATTAGAATTTCAAAACAATGATGGCTTATGGTTTTATTTTTAAGTACATTTGAATCGTTTAGGTTTCACTCTTTAAGTACATTTGAATCAGTTATGTTAAGTAGAATGGCGTGTTTTAATATATATATGTCTCTGTATGGTGTGTTTTGCATATAAGCTCTCTTGCGTGTTCAACATTTGCCAATGACAGAGTCAGTTTCGGCTCTGAAGGCATGTTAACACCCTGGGCCGAAAAAGTTTCGGCCCATGAACCTGTTTCCATACCTAAGCCGAAACTGTTTCGGCTTACGTTATTTCATGTCGGCTGAACCGAAACTGATCCAAGGCTTATTTATATTAGAAATCAAATTTATTTTTTCTACTTCTCTTCTACTTCTACTACTCCCTTACAACTAAAAAAGAACCTAAAGA
Source organism: Papaver nudicaule (assembly GCA_023529015.1). Taxonomy (NCBI): domain Eukaryota; kingdom Viridiplantae; phylum Streptophyta; class Magnoliopsida; order Ranunculales; family Papaveraceae; genus Papaver; species Papaver nudicaule. The sequence continues at coordinate 43,470 of JAJJMA010331417.1, forward strand.
AGAAACAAAACCCCCCCAAAAAAAATCATAAACCCTCAATCAAAAAATAACGACTAATAACACTCACCAAATCAGAACATTGGCATGGAAAGTGTGATTAGCAAACCTCATTCTGAAGTTGAAAACCTTGGAGCTCAACTAGAAGAATCAATCCCCCCAAATGAAGATCAATCGGAGCAAGAACAACTCGGGATGCGTCAAGGAAGGTATTATACTCGGGATCAATTGGAGAAAATCCACTTATTTGTGTGTTTGATTGATATACTAGTTTAAACACAAGATTTTTATGTGTTATTTACGTGCACAGAAAACTTTTCGGCCCATAGATGTAATCAAAACACCCAGCCGACACTAAAGCACTTTATTGATAACTATATGGATTAATTTCGGCCCATACAGTCCAGGAAAGTCTGGGCCGAAATTTGTTCTTATTTCCAGCCCCTTCCACGTGGATACTTCAATTTCGGCTCAAGTAGGTATTGATAAATGTAAGCCGAAAATTTGTCTGTCTTACTTGTATTGATATTTGCAACAGCGAGTCCCTTGCAATTTTTGTTTATCAACCTCCCCCACCACCAATTCGTGAGGATGATCCAAGCGTGATTGAAACACGACGTCAAAGGGATGAACACATTGATCCCCCTCTTCCACGACCACAGCATTTGCGTGGGGAATATGCTCCTGGCCTGCGTAGGGATTATCGTGATTTTCTTCCTCAACAAGTCGAAAGATTTGTCGATCATGATGAATGGCAAGCAAATGTACCTCGTAATCTTAAAAGAAAGAGGGTTGGTGAGGGTGTGGAAATTTTTCCTTGTGGTTGTACACTTTGCGTTGAAGTTGCACGTCTCCGTCCACTTGTTGAGGCCAATGGCGGACCGAGCTGGGAACTAATCCGCAGCCGAACACGGTTTGGAACTGGTTTCACTGGTTGAGTATTATTAAGTGTTTTGGTATTGTTCTTCTTTTATGTTATGGGCAGACTTAAACATCCTTTGATGGTGAGCCAATTGTATCGTTGAATTGTTATTTTGTTAGTTAAACTTTATTTCGTCTTAAATACTATCATTTGGATGTGTATTGTTTAGATGCTGAACTTGTATTTCGGCTTACGTTATTTCATGTCATGAGTGCTGATACTGTTTCGGCTTACGTTATTTCATGGAGGTTGAGCCGATTCTATTTCGGCTTACGTTATTTCATGTCGTCTGAGCCGAAATTCTGTCGGCTTGCCTTTCCCTTCCTTGGTATGAGCCGAAACTTGTTCTGTAAAGTTCCAACGGTAGTATTTTCGAAAAAATAGCCGTTGGGGCTTGTTGTCTATATAATTCAAACCCATCCCAAACTCACTTGCAACCAAATTTCTATTCTAAATCTCTACTCCTACAAATAAAAGGAACATAACAAAGGAGATAATTGATAACTACTACGGCAAAAAACCTTCATCTACATCTCCTCCTCTATTCACTCCTCCTCCATTTAAGAGATGGTATCCATCTCCTCCTAGACATTATGGAAACCCAATTGTCAAGCGATGCAAAACTTCATCCGGTTCTTCTTCTTCCTCATCTAACATTCAAAAACAACACAAGAATCCTCTAGACTCACTACCCGATGCGCCTAAACCCCGTCCTAAATTTACGTGCGGTGAAGATATTTGTCTTTGTGGCAATCTTATGTTTTTGTATCCAACTCCGAACGAAATCAAACGCCTTCGTTATGGAGTGAATTGGTCAAGTTTGTGGTTTTATGTCCAACGAAACTTCAACGAAAAAACTCCCCGAAAAGTGGTGCGAGATGTGAATGCGTTGTCGGCGCGATGGAGCAAAATACACAAAAAAGGTTCAACAATTCATGCACTTGGGGAGACTAGTCCGAGCTCAAATTCAAGATGAGAACGAGGAAGAAAATGTGGCTAGGACTTTGAAGGAATGGCACCAATGGAAAGGGAAACACTTCAAGTACGAACAACACTACCATCTCATCAAGGATTTTCTCGTATCAAGATATTTGAATTGAGTTAGTTACCTCTTAATTAATACGGTTCTATCATTATGCTTTGATTATGTAATATGGGGTTATCATTAATGTAATGCTTTTATTTTATGAATGATGAATTTGGTATTTTAGAAACCGGCATAATACTTAATATTTAAAACTAAAGAGTTCGTCTTACAACACATATAACAAAGCCAAGTCGAAACACAGAATAAATTTCGGCTTGTAACCACAAAACAATAAATCT
>JAJJMA010331418.1:0-25120 GCA_023529015.1 Papaver nudicaule
GTGAGAATGTATTTTAACTTCATTACTTTGAATGAAGTTCAAAATTTGGATAAAATTTGAACAGTTTAGTACTTTAAACAGGTTATATTTGATTTTGTTTCTAATTTGTTTGTATGTTTTAAACAGGTCAAATCATTTTTTCCAAGCTTGATTTTTGTAGGTGAAGATTTGTTCGATTTTTATCAGGTCAGGTTTTCTTTTTTCTTTTTGTAGTGAATCTTGCTCTGGGTCTCAAATACTTGTATCCTTCCATATTTTCATTACTTAAAATGAAGTTCTATTTTTCTTAGTTCTGTTAAGTTTAGATCAATCAATTACTATACTGGGACTTTCATTAGGTGGAATGAAGTTCTGATATTGCTCTGGGTCTCATATACTTGTATCCTTCCATATTTTCATTACTTAAAATGAAGTTCTGTTTATCTTTAAATCTGTTAAGTTTAGATCAATCAATTTACTATACTGGGACTTTCATTAGGTGGAATGAAGTTCTGTTTTTTTAGTTCTGTTTTTTAATTGGTAGTTTCTACTTTTTGATACCTAAACTTTTGGCTCTGGTATTCAATGGAATGATGAGATTTTGGTATCAGCAATGGTATGCCTCCCCTATCAAGCCTATTTCCAAATGTTGGGGAAACCAAAAGCCTGTGATGTTATTGATAAAGTCAAGCCACCTATTCCAAGGCCAAAGACGGGGAGACCAAATTCAAAGCGCAAGCGTAATGCCTGGGAGAAAGAACGAAGACCTATGAGGTGTCTCGCTGCAAGAAAATGGGAAATCACAATAAAGTTACATGTACACATATAGAAGTGATTGATTAAATTGAACAGAGTGTGCATTTCTGTTTATAGGGAGATATTTATCAGTTTCAACTGTTTTTTCATTTCTGTGATGTTTTTCACAGTACTTCTTATTGAGGATTTTTTAGTCTATAATTGTTTTTCATTACTGGGAATGAAGTTGGATTTTTTTTTCATTACTGGGAATGAAGTTGGTTTAGCTGTTTTGGTCTGGGCGGACGAATCTTGGGTGGTTTCATCGAAGGGTAAATTTGACTTTCCGCGTATTGAAATATTTTTTGGACTAGTTAGGCAAGCTGTATTTTGGACTGGACTAAATAGGAAGTGGATCAGCTATTCCTGGACTAAACAGTTTTTCCCCCTATGAAGAACACTCTAGAGAGTCGGCAAAAGTAGGCTTGTAAGTGAGAAGACTCTTGAGATAACTAGAGTGTGTACGTAGTGGTCGGTTAACAAAGCCTATAAATAGGCAAGTCCACGTATCAATTGTAATCAATCCAAGCAAGAAAGAAATATCAATCAGTAGAGTTGAAATTTCAGTAAAACCCCTTGCTTCACAACTACTAGTATAGTCCTAGAAGCTCTGTATAAGCGACGTCAATGGCGATACAACGCTCATGCATCTCCAACACCATTTCCGCATATGATCATCATCAAAAGTTATTAAATTTCTAACACAAACTGCCACTCCATGCTTTTAAGAATTTGCTTGTTGACCTTAGGTAAAGTTATTTGCGCCTGAATTGAGCCGGAGATATAGTTTACGTCTATTCGGGCAGACATTTTAATAGCGCGTGGTACAAGCGTACATCTATTAACCCATGAAACTTGGGCGTGGATTATAACGTCTATATGTATAGAGTCTTTATATTTGCGCCCAGACTCAGATGGTATCAATATTTGGGTTTGTCCAAATTTGGCAATGCCTAACATAGTAGTTCTTTTTAGTTGTTATAGTTTTAAGCCCCGTTTGGGATTGATTTTTTTCCACCAAAAGCACTTTGTAACAAACTTGTAACAAATTTTTACCAAAAATTGTGTTTGGTAAAAAAAAATTCAAAGTGCTTTTAGAGAAAAGCACTTCATTTTAGGCCTGCTTTTAAAAGCTACTCCTGAGTAGCTTTTAAAAGCGGTAAAAGCAGAAGTTGTGGACCTACCTAATTTTAATTAGTTGATTATCCATTTTAACCTTGTTATTTTACTAAAATTACAAATTTTACCCTTCAATATTGTGCACATATTACTATATTCCCTATTTCAATTTTTTCACTTTTTTTTCCTTTAAAAATAAGATAGTCATCATTTATATTTATTTAAATATTTTGGAATTAAAAATACAATTTATTATAATTATATTGTCTCTTTCTAAAAAAAATAATAAAGCATGTCTATTTCCGTCATTAACTACATTATCAGCACTTTTACACTATAATTTACCAAACAAAATTTACAGTTTGTTAGTCAGGCAACACTTTCTACATTATAGTTTACCAAACGTCCTACTGCTTTATTTTCACAGCACAGCACAGCAACGCACAGCACCGCACAACAGAAAATCACTTTTATAAAACTCACAGCAATACCAAACTCGCCTTTAGTCTCAACGACTACCATTGTTTTTACTATGTCATTTTTGGCTTTCTAATCGTGATCGTGGAAGACCTAACCTTATGTTTCTATCGCATGTTTAACATTTTTCTAAATTTTATTTTATTTTCGGAAACATAAATTGACCTCCAAACAGAGACAGACTTACAAAGGGGTTAAGGTTGGCTGTAGCCCTTTCCTGACTTTGACCAAGTAATTTGTTAGGGAAATTTTGTTAATTTTTTATTGTAGCCCATTCAAATGTCATGATTAGCCATCTTAGTTTTCAGTCAATATAGTTATAGCCCATAACATAAGTGCATTCAAACTTAAACTTGTGTAAAATGTATTATTCTTTCAATAATTTTATTAATCTTCTAATTATTATGATTTTCTTTCTCCGAGAACACTGTGTTGTTAATGTTTTTTAGTCTTAACTATCTAGTATTTTTCTACAAAAATAGTTTAGTAGCTAGACGCCTAGACCGTCATCTATGTTTGATGACAGAATGGCGCGTCCTATCAAACGTGTTATAACGAACAATTTGCGTGTTTAATCGCCGACCGTTAGGGAGGCTTTTATGGGTGACTTGGGTGTATTTTGTCCTCAACGAAATGTTAGGAACGAAAATCACAATTTCATCAAATTTTGATCACATTTGATCGATTTTCATGAAACAATTTATGCTACAATACAAAGATTAATACAAACCCGTTCTTGTCAAATGATTCATCATGATCCAACAAGGTTGATTTGGAAGATTAAACCTGTCAATTAAGACCAAAATCAGATTTCAAATTTGGAAGATTAAACAAGAAATTCATACCAAATATTTAGCCAAAAACGAAATCTATCATACCCCATTAACTAATTTATATACACTAAAATCTAATTACTTGTAATTTGATCTCTGTTGGAAAACAAAGTTGATCAATCAAATAAGAAAAACAAAGTTCTTATTCACTTTCAGAGAATCGGGCTAATAAGACGGGATCATGGGTCGAGTCAAAACTAAACGACCCATAAACCAAGCATCCGATCCACATTCTTATTGCACCTTCTCTTTCAAATCCTTTTATCTGTAGGCTTCAAGTTTTTTTTTTAATCCAATGTAGGCTTCAGGTTTGATAAATTACAACAACTTTCTTTAGTCGAACCCTTCAATTTGGTCTAATCTTCACCTACCATTTCTTGAACAAATATTTAATATAATTCTGCAAACTAATATTTTTGCAAATGAAAATGAATTCAAAAGAAACTAACTTGTCAAGTGTCTTGGATTGAAGAAGGTCGATCCTAACAGAAGTTACAGAACCCTTTCAAGCAAAATCAACCAAATCAGAAGTTCAGAACCCTTGAGCATTAAATGTTTAGCCAAATCTCAAATACCCAGAAAAACATACACTTATAAACACCATGGCAAGAAAATCAGAGCATCTCATAAATCTTCTTTCCTTGAGTTATTGTTGTTACCGAGAAATTGTTGTAATTATATGGGTTTTGTTATTTTGTGCACCCATGCACAAGATAATATCCAATGATTGCCTTGGGTAGAGTAAACAAACATAAAAAAATGGAGAGACGGTGTTATTTTTCTCAACTAAATGTTCCACAATCTCTCCTAATGTTTATGTTTATTTACTCTTTTCAATGCTAAGTGTTCCACCATCTCCAATTGTTTATGTTTATTTACTCTTCCCAATGCTCATCATCGGATGTAGGAGGAAAAAAGAGAAAAAAGAAGGCGGACACGGAGAGAAGCTTTGCATACATAGAAGTTGGAAACCTGGAATGCATGGGGAAGATTTTTGTTTAAGTGTCCAAACTCCAAAGTGTAAACACATGATACTTGTGAGACTGATCAGCCATGCTGGCAAAAGACGCAAATGGGCCTCATTTAACTAATACTATTCAGTATACCCAAAATTCCTTGAAAAAAAAATACACCCAACAAATTCATTGAATTAGTTACATTTTGTACCACAACAACGTTATCAAAAAAAAAAAAATGTATACGGTATGCCATTCATTCCATTAGTCTATTATTAGACTTTAGTTTGGGAACATAGGTATTGGTATGTATTAATGTTAGGTATTGGTGGGAAGTTTGCGTTTGAACAAGAAAAATGTTGTTTGTATGATAATTTTTGCATCTAAAAAATAACTGGAAATTTGGCGTTTAACCCTCCCCTCACTCTCCCTTACTCTCTTGACCCTGGGCTCGAGGGAACCGGTTTTTTTTTCAAGCCCAATTGAGCATGAAGGTTTAATGGATAATATAGAGGGTCAAACGAGTAATTCGAAACATGATGTCATCAAATTAAAAAAATTTAATGGCTAAATTAACCTCGCCTCTTCTTCTTAAGTTTCTCCCGATGACGACGATGAAGAAGCAGCAGCAGAAGAGGATATGAAATGTGAGAAATCAGTTCTAGGCTTAGAACCACGACGACTTCTTGGCCGTTGACGAAATTTTGGTATATAATTTTGTTTTTGTTGTTGTAACTTGTCTAGCAATCTCTTATTCTTTCGAATTACAGACATTGGAAGAATGAATTACAGAGACTGAATTGGGGATTTGCAGGAAGGAGGAAGAAGATAGAAAGAAAACCCTAATAACAGAGGAAGATGAGTGAATCGGGTAGTAGTTTTTCCGTTGTGAATCTGATGCAACCAAATATGATCCATTAAGGCACATCCTTTAATTTTGTTATTCTATTGCAGATTGCAGAAATCAATTTGTTGTCAGATTTTGATGCCAAGCTTTTATCAAAGATATGTCTGAGCACTCTGTACTACCGCCACTTTGATGGAACTTTACAAAACTGGGTAAACAGCTTTAATTCAGAATTCATTCTTTATCTCTCTCCCCTACTTTTAATTCAGAATTAATCGTTAGTTGTAACTCTACTGACTAAAGTGACTTCAACTCATTTGTCAGGCCGTGGATTACTTGAATGATAAACTGAGCGCCGACGACATTATCGATCCCTTACTCAGAAACGTAAAGAACAACGAGCTTGATATCATATGTGAAGTCATCAAGGATTTTATTCGCGACGAACCGAGACAGAGACCCTCAATGAGAGAGGTTACATGCAAACTGAGAGAGGTGATTCCAATTTCACCTGATTCTGCAACACCAAGACTCTCTCCACTTTGGTGGGCAGAACTTGAGATTCTCTCTGTGGAAGCTACATGATTTCTTCTATGATTCTGGAACTCTAAGCTACAGCTAACAGATGTGAAGACAATATGCACATCTAATTTACAAGTGGATTTATTCACATCTAATTTTTTGGAACTCTGAGCTACAGCTAACAGATGTGAAGACAGTATGCACATCTAATTTTGGAACTCTGAGCTACAGCTAACAGATGTGAAGACAGTATGCACATCCAATTTTTGGAACTCTGACTACAGCTAACAGATGTGAAGACAATATGCACATCCAATTTTTTGGAACTCTAAGCTACAGCTAAGAGATGTGAAGAATATATTCAAATCTAATTTTTTGGAACTCTAAGCTACAACTAATAGATGTGAAGATTATATTCACATCTAATTTTTTGGAACTCTAAGCTACAACTAATAGATGTGAAGAATATATTCACATCTAATTCTGTCGATGGTTCTTCTTCTATGTCTAGAGGAGATAGAAAGAGTTTGTTTTTAATTGTGCTTCGACAATGCCACAATTGTGCTGATTATTTTGGATTTTGTTATTGGTGGAAAGCTTGTGTTTTTGGTTAAATTGTTGTGAATAAATGATGTTACGTACAAAATTTTTAATGTACAGATGTTATGCACCCAGATGGTTTTTTTGACCTTGTACTGATCCCATTTTCATATGTATTCAAGTGCAAGAAGAAGAGCAGATAATAGTTACACTCATGAAAATAATTGCAATCTTTCTTATTATCTATAGACCAATAAGTTTACAAATAGTATCAAAGATGAACAACAACATTATATACAAATGAATGACAAAACACAATGCAAAATGATGTTCACGCTCTTCAGACTTCCAGTTAACGAGCTCAGACTGAAGCCATGTTCCTTATCCTGCTTTGAGAAATAAGACTTCCCAGCATATTCCATCTCTGAGCATTTTCACTACGGCGTTGTCAATGTATAGTTCCGGTGTGAATCTTCACTTTTGAGCATGACAATATTTCAAGGTACTCATATCTACATAAGAAAATATAAGAAAAATTGAGTAAAATTCCAATCTTTTTCAGGAGCTCATATGTACAATCACCAAGGATACATATTGCAGGGTATATAAATTACACACAACTGAACAAAAACTTTGATGTGCAGGTGGTCTGCACAGTCTACAACTGAACAAACTAGATGTGCAGGAGGTCTGCACAGTCTACAACTGAACAAAACTAGATGTGCAGGAGGTCTGCACAGTCTACAACTGAATAAAACTAGATGTGCAGGGGATCTGCACAGCCTAAAACCATACAATCAAATATTATAAGACATTACAAAAAAAAAATCAAAATCCAGATGTGAAGACAATATGAACAACTTCAAAAAACTTTTTTATCAGATCTATATGTGAAGAGAACATGAACTTGATCAACAACTTCTAAAAAAAATAAATATCAAAATCCAGATGTGAAGACAGTATGCACAACTCCAAAAATACTAGTTATTAAATCTGGATGTGAAGAGATCATGAACATTATGAACAAAATTAGATAACACTACAAAAAAATTATCAGATCTAGATCTAAGGAGAAAACTAGATGTGCAGGAGAAAATTAGAAAACTACAAAAAAAAAACCCGAAGAGTTGGTAAAAAAATTCTTCAAACCAGAATCAAAAAGCTAAATCAACAACGCTTTCCTTCACCGATTCACGATTCCAACTTCACATCTCAGTTCTCCAAGTTCAGATCTAGAATTTCATAAGTAAATAGATCTGAATTCAGTCTTATCTCACTTAAAATTAAAAATTCTGAGCTAGATCTCACCTGGAGATCATCGTGTACCATTTGAAGAATGAGTGGCCTCCGAGTTCCCATTTTCAACTTCACGAACATTGAATCGGAAGCCAAGAAGAGCTTCAAGAAGAGAACTCTTACCATCAGATTGTCCTCCAATTACTATTATTTCAAGTATATGTAGTTTCTCACCAAATGCAACAGCAGCTGCTTGTAATCGATTGTAAGCTTCAAATCTAGATTTAATGAACTCAGTGTTGGGAGTGGAAGAAGAAGAATCCATTGAGTTATTAGGGTTGAGAAAATGAAAACAAAGAAATCCTTGAAGATGATTTCGAAGATTAATGGCGAGTTTTTTTGAGTTTTTGTTGATAATGGAGGTTTTTCGCCGGTAGAGAGAGAGAGAAAATGAAACTGAAATGAAAACTGAATAAAATGAACTGTAACGGGTGTATTAGTATTTATTTGGGAGGGTATAACTGTAATTTTGCGGTAATATTATTTTTCAGGGTCTTCCGGTTAATTTGCAATATTATTATAAAAACCCTGGGGTTTTTATAATAAACCCTAATATTATTAGGGTTATTAGAATAATTTTCTCAAAAAATAATGCACGATAAGATTTTTGGAAGGAAGACGATGGCTAAAAATAATTTCTTTCTCGGTCGGCTTTCACTGCTGCAGCAGTACTCTAGTAATCCAACACCTCGCCTTCTCTTCAGGAAAAGGAAAAAAAAACCTAGACCGTCAATAAAATTCCAGCCCTACCCCAAAAAGAATCCTGGTCCGTCCCTGCCTCCAAAGGTTCCAATCTCCAAACCTCCAATGAGCCAAGCACTGAGAACGGAACCAAAAAAGAACCATTTGATACACTAACCTCTGGACTCGAGTCTCCCCAGTCCCAAACCCGGCAACTAAAAGAACCAAAACCCCTTTTTCACCCTAAAGCACCAAAGAGCTTCAATTTCAATGGGTAATTTCAGTATGCTCCCAGCAGATGTCATGCTAGAAATCCTATCTCGCCTACCCACTGAATCAGCTTTAGAATGCAAATTGGTATCAAAACCATGGAGAAACGTCATACAAAATCCATATTTCCCACAAATGCATCTGAATCACCTCAATAACGATTCTGATTCTGGTAAGTTATCAAGTTTCATTTTCTGGAATCATGAACCCTATTCTTATACTGAGTATGACGAGAGCTTAAACTGTTTCAGTAGACCAAGAAAGATCAAATTGAATCATCCATTTGAGAAGATTTGTTTCATCCTTGGTTCCTGTAATGGTTTACTTTGTTTCATTTCATGGTTTAAAGATCATTATAGTCCTGCTTATATCTGTAATCCCGTTACTAGAGAATTTATTGTCCTTCCACAAGTGGAAGTGAAAGATATGTTTACTGGATTTGGTTATGTTCCTTCAACCAACGAGTATAAAGTCGTTAGCATATGTAAAGGCAAGAGTAGAATTCAGTAAAATTAATATAGATGCTCATATGATTTGGTCTCTAACAACGCTGGTACTGGTTTAGTTTTTCGTAATTGTGCAGGTGGATGCAAAGGGGTCAAGGGAAGCTACATTGAGAAAGCCTTAGACGCAGAGGAGGCGGAGTGTATAGCGGCAAAGGAGGCAGTCCAGTGGGCGCAATATCTAAGACTTGACAAGGTTATTTTTGAAGCGGATGCGGATGTCGTTGTGCAAGCAATCAATGGAGATGACACAGTAGTTAGATGGGAGAACAAAGCTCATATTCGAGAGACAAAACGATTATTACTTTCTTTTAGTTCATGGCAATTTAATTCAGTAAATAGAACTTTGAATGGAGCCTCTGATTCTGTCTCAAAACATGTGAGAATAGAGAAGCTCCAGCTAGAGTCCTACTGTAATTTTGAACCCTGGGTTTGCAAACTGATTGACAGAGATAACTACTCTACAATCAGTTAATTAATATGATTCATTTTCGTATAAAAAAAAATAAATATGTAAAGGCAAGAGAAAACAATGGAATTTGGGAATTGTAATGGTATACACTCTTGGCAGTGGCGTTGGATGGAGGAATGTGGGAGAAGTAGAAATCAAACACTTTGTTGGACAACCTGGTAAATTTGCAAATGGAGCTATCTATTGGGTGGTCCGGAAGAATGGAACCGTGATTGCTTTTGATTTGGCTGCTGAGGAAGTCCACTTTATTCCATCACCAACTTGTTCGCCACGAAGAAAGGGTAAATTTAATCTACAGCCTCTAGGTGATTTGTTATGTGTAAACTATGAATATGGTGGATGTTATGACATATGGGTTTATAAGAAGGACAAAAATAAGCAGGATATGATTTGGAGTAAAATGTTTAGACAGATCGACATTGAACCAATCACCTTGACCAAGAGTGGTGGGCTTCTATGCTATGATCACTATGGTAACAATGTCTATCGTCATGCACCAAACGATTCGTCTATGAGAACTCGTGCGGATTTTGGCGAGGATTTTATATATGCAGAACCTCACAGGAACACCTTGGTGTCTTTGAAAGCATTAGGTGAAGCAGATGCGAAACTAATGGATTCGGATGAAAGGGCTAGATCTAGCAGGGTGTTACAAAGCAGTGGTCATTAGCCAAAGGAAGAGAAGGAAGAAAGAGATCTCTGACTGAGTACATGTAAACTGGTAAGCTTCATTCAGATTATCTGAACATATTTCAATTGAAAGTTTGAAGTTCTTATGAGCTTTTGAGTATGCTAAATTGATATGTTACTATGTCAGAATAGTGTTGTCTATAAAATTAATGTTCAGGTATCTGCACGAAAAACCATGAAAACTGAGAGGTTTCTTCTCAGTGGTTTGAGGAAATATTTGATCCTACTTCATAAAATGTGTCCTATTGAGATCTACTGGGTAATTTTGATACCGAATCTGTTGAATTGAATGAAAATGATCATATACTAAAACCACGTTTTGAATTGTTAAAGTGTTTTTTTTCTATTCATAGCTAGTAGGCTGAATGTTTCCAGCACCAAATCTGGTGAGTTTTGATTCTTTTATATATTGTTTACAGTACACAATTAGGGTTACAAAGTTACATCAAATCTGTTGTAACAGATGCGTAAATAGCTGACCATAAGACTAGCTATACAGGTAAGTTGTTGTGGACTGAATCTTTCACCTACAGAACCGGGTTGCACACGTATACTTAACATCCTCTCTCAAGTTGTGCATGAGTTTGACGAATGTGCAACTTGTCTCTTAAATACTGAAATCTTGGTGCAGCCATTCCCTTTGTAAAGATGTCTGCTATCTGATCCTTTGTAGAAATAAACCTGACTGACAATTGTTTACGTGCAACCCTTTCTCGAACAAAATGATAGTCTATCTCTATATGTTTCATGCGAGCGTGAAACACTGGATTAGCAGTAAGATATGTAGCTCCTAGATTATCACACCACAAGGTTGGAGTTTGGACTTCCACACCCAACTCTGTTAACAACGACTGAAGCCACATCAATTCAGAAGTTGTAATAGCTATACCTCTATACTCAGCTTCGGTGCTTGACTTGGACACTGTTTTCTGCTTCCTGGCACTCCATGACACTAGGTTGTTGCCAAAATATATAGCATACCCACTTGTCGATCGCCTGTCATCTAGACTGCCAGCCCAGTCTGAGTCGCTGTACGCATATAGTTGAGTATCAGATGACTTGGTTAGTGTCAGACCATAGTGAATGGTATGCTTCAAGTACCGGAGAATTCTTTTTACCAGCTCCCAATGCTCAATATATGGTTCTATCATATACTGACAGACCTTGCTTACTGCAACTGCGACATCAGGTCTTGTAAGATGAAGATATTGTAATGCTCCACAAACGCTACGATGCAGTAATGGATCGTCAAATTTCTGAGTTCCCAATTTGCTGATTTTCACATTGACTGCTAGCGGAGTTGAAACAGGCTTGATGCCATCCATTTTAGTGCGTTTTAGAAGGTCAGTAATGTATTTTTGTTGACTCAACACTACTGTAGTACCTTTCTTGATAACCTCAATACCTAAGAAATAACTTAGCTCTCCCAAATCTTTCACTGCAAAAACAGAACCAAGATCAGAGATTAGCTTATTGATGAGTAATGGATTGGATCCAGTCACTATTATGTCGTCCACATAAACTAGGACATAAGTAACAGCTTCTTTGGTTTTGTGAATGAACAAGGAACTATCTGCAACTGATCCTTTGAACCCCAAGTCTATAAGATGATTGCTAAGCCTGGAATACCACGTACGCGGCGCTTGCTTTAAGCCGTATATTGATTTGTGTAGCTTACAAACGTGTGTAGGATGATCCGGATCAATATAACCTGCTGGCTGTTTCATGTAGACATCTTCCGTTAGCACTCCATGTAGAAATGCATTCTGCACATCCAGCTGACGCATATGCCAACCATGAGAAACCGCAATAGAGAGAACCATTCGGATTGTACTCGGCTTAATGACAGGACTGAAAGTCTGTTCATAATCAGATCCTTCACGCTGGTTGAATCCCTTAGCTACTAGCCGTGCTTTACGTCTGTCCATTTGACCATCAGACTTTTGTTTTACGCGAAAAACCCACTTAGAACCAATTACATTCATCCACTTCTCATACTTCACTAGACTCCATGTTCCATTTCTAATATGTGCATTGATTTCATCATCCATAGGAGGACGCCATGCTGGATCTTTTGCTGCTTCAGTGTAACAAGTTGGAGCTATAAATTCATGTTCACACAAGGGATGTTTCGTTGCTGCAAGGCATAACTTTTGAATTGGTTTAGTGATGCCATCTTTTGCTCGTGTAACCATAGAATGCTGCATAGTTGGTTGCTGAGTTGTTGTTGCTGCTGGAACAGTTTCAGGTACCGCAGGTGTTGTGCTCTCTACTACAACATCTCTTTGATCAACAGAACCGAGGGAAGCATTTTCACTGATACTTGGTGACTGAATATCCATAGCTGGTAAAGAAGGTTGGGACAAGCTAGGCTCAGCAGTAGATATTGGGGCTTGAACTTCAGTGGGAACAGGTGGTATTGAAGTATCAGAAAACAGAGAAGTGGTAAAGATCCTTGTAGAAGGTTTGTGTTGTTCAGGTTCTAGAGTACGTACCTGTTGCTTAGCAGAAAATGGGAAGCTTGCTTCTTCAAATTTGACGTGGCGAGAGATGTAGACTCTATTGGTTGGTATATGAAGACACAAGTAGCCTTTGTGAGCACCACTGTACCCAATAAAAACACATGGGAGTGACCTAGGTTCCAACTTGTTAGACACATAAGGTCGAAGGCAAGGGTAACATAAACACCCATATACTTTCAGAAAAGAGAAATCAGGCTTCTTGTTATATAAAAGTTCAAGAGGTGACTTGGTTTCTTTTTGTGAAGCTGGAAGACGATTTATGAGATAGCAAGCTGATGTGAATACATCTGCCCAGTAAGATTTAGGCATAGATGCATGAAAGAGCAAAGCTAGGCCTGACTCAGTGATATGCCTTATGCGTCTCTCAGCTATGCCGTTTTGAGCAGAAGTGTGAGGACAAGAAAATCTGTGTATAACTCCACAATTGTTTAGAAAAGCAGTAAACTTCTTATACTCTCCACCATTGTCAGATTGAAAAAATTTGATTTTATGATCAGTTTGATTTTCTACCAGTGTTTTGAACTGTTTAAACACTTCTAAAGCATCTGATTTTCTTACTAGAGGGTAAATCCAAGTGTAATGAGAATAGACATCAAGTAGAAGCAAATAATAACGATACCCATTTCTTGAAACTTTGGGTGAAACCCACAAATCAGACACTACTAAACTCAGTGGCTTATCAAAAACAGAATTGCTAACTGGAAAGGGAAGTCTATGACTCTTGCTTACATGACATGAATGGCAAAAATCATACTTTTTATTGGACACTGGAAGGGAAAATCTGGAGATAACTCGACTGACAGTACGCAGCATAGGGTGACCAAAGCGTTGATGCCAGAGTGGAAGAGTAGGTGATACAAGTGCAGTTGGGGTAGTTGTGTTGATCTCTCGCACACCGTCAAATATGTAGAGCCCATTTTTAGTCCTGCCTCGCAACAATGTTGTCTTGGTTTGCAGATCCTTTACAAGAAAGAAAGTAGAGTGAAACTCAAAATAGACATGATTGTCTTCACAAAACTTTGAAACAGACAACAAATTGGTCTTAATTGCAGGCACATGAAGGATATTGTTTAGAGAAAAAGAACGTTTATTGTGAATAAAAGATGCGTTACCAATGTTCTCTATGTGCAAGGCATTACCATTTCCCACACGCACTTGTTCCGTGCCATCGTATTCATGACGAATATTAAGATTGTTGAGATTGGCAGTCAGGTGAT
This sequence comes from Papaver nudicaule, assembly GCA_023529015.1. NCBI lineage: Eukaryota > Viridiplantae > Streptophyta > Magnoliopsida > Ranunculales > Papaveraceae > Papaver > Papaver nudicaule. The sequence continues at coordinate 13,720 of JAJJMA010331418.1, forward strand.
GGGTAGCACCGGTGTCAGTGACCCAATTGTTATCCATAGGACCACCTGGTAAGGCCAAGTAAGCAGCTGGTTGTCTTGGCTTGTTAGGGGTTCTATCTTCCTTGTACCTGAACCAACAGAACTTTGCTACATGGTTCTTTCTGCGACAGATCTGACAGGGCCCTTCTTCTTGTTCCTGATCATTTGATTGATTAGTTATTCTTGGTGCATGATATTGTTGATGCTGTTGAGGACGATTGCTTTGATTTCTCCTTTGCTGTGTTCTCTGTGGTGGCCTTGATGCAGAAGTAGAAGCTAGATTAGCTATTGGCTGTTGCAGTGAAGCCAATTGATGTTCAAGCCTCATATCATATGAAATCAGATGTGCATAAAAGGTGTCCATGTCCATCTTCTCAACAGTACTCAGAGAAGTGACTATTGGATCATAAGCTTGATCTAGCCCACTGAGTATGGACTGTTGCATATCGTCCTCATCCATTGCAGTACCTGATGCTGCAAGAGCATCAAAAAGTTGTTTAGACTTGGAGAAAAACTCATACATAGTGTGATTACCTTTCTTAAGGCCGTGCAGTTGTCTCTTCAGGTTCAGTATATGTGCCTTAGTTTTAGGCGCATATCTTTTCTCTAAAGCTGCCCAGACCTCTTGAGATGTTGATAATCCTGAAACACGACCTAGTACTCCTTCTGTGAGTGATGATATTAACCATCCAAGAAGGATCTGATCCTGCTCTTCATATTTTGTATAGGCAGGATTGACAGTTGCTGGTGCACCTTCCTGTGTGCTTGGTAGAGTTGGAGCTGGTTTAACATAAGAACCATCCACATATCCTTCTAATCTGTAGCCCTTCAGTAGTGGCTTAAACTGTGTCTTCCACAGTAAATAGTTGGTGTCGTTTAATTTGATATTGATAAGGTGATGAGCAGGAATTGCTTGTAGGGTGGCTGTTTCTGGTGTTGACATGATGATAAAGAAGATGGAGGAAGCGCAGATTGATTGGATCTTTCTGGCTGATACCAAATCAAAGATAGGTATTTCTGGTGAATGTTTCCACACCAAATCTGGTGAGTTTTGATTCCTTTATATATTGTTTACAGTACACAATTAGGGTTACAAAGTTACATCAAATCTGTTGTAACAGATGCGTAAATAGCTGACCATAAGACTAGCTATACAGGTAAGTTGTTGTGGACTGAATCTTTCACCTACAGAACCGGGTTGCACACGTATACTTAACAGCTAGTAGGCTGAACCTTGTTACGGTATGCAAACAGGGTGATGCTGTTTTGAGAAAAAACAGAATGGAGATAAACTCTATCTTGTAAACATGCTTGGTTTTTGTTATACTAGCTTTTTGGTATTGCCAGCGAGATACGTCGCACTTTTCCTACATAAGGATCTCTGACAAAAATTCCTTTGGCAGGGAGTACTTTGGTATTGCTTGTGATTGGATAAGTTCTAAGTTCACCCATATCAATCAGATATTCGCACTTTTATCATTTTATCTGAAGGGCGTCTTATCTCTCATGAATGTTTTTCTTTAGTTGTGTTGTTCAAAGAAATTGGTTAACCTTATAAGTCAAAAGTAAACATCATGACCTACCTTGCATAACTCCATACAATACTTCAGGCTTGTCGGCTATTAGCGTCTATGCAGGACTGAATAATAGCTTAAACAAAATCTAGTATTCCAAATTCGATAGTTGTCCCCACTTCGTTTTGATTCTCATAAGTACCCTGCATACCAGAAGATCTTTTTCCTCCAACTTATACAAAATGAAATGCAACAACCACCTTGGTAGTTGTTGAGCAAAGTAAGATGTCTAAGTCACACTGTAAGAATAAATTTTGTGTGTTTATGTTACTTTTACATGTTTTTGTTTTCTTGAACTTTATGGAATGGAGGATGTGTTGCAGGCATTAGTAAACTTAATTCGCGTGTGCAAACAGAATTGGATAAGTAGATGCAAGGAAAAATTGTAGGAAAATAGCATTTACAGTGGTACTATGGATAACTGGTTCCCAGTTACGCCAGGCTACGTTTGCTCTTTGAAGTCTTAACTAGTTTTGGATATGTTGGTTTTTGTTGTCTGCAATCTTGTAGTTTTCTCGATGGATTGTTCTGTTCATTATATGGAAGCCTATAATGCAGTCTTTTCTTTCTATAACAATGCCCTTTTCTTTCCCATTATCCAAGTTTCAGTTATAACATTCTTCCATGTTTCTCCTTGTTTTTTGTGTGGTGTGTTATGTCTGTTGATTTGCTTTATTTCTGTCAACAGTTTTAACTATTAGACGTCTTGAATCCTTTCATCAATAAATGCTAATGGATTAGGATAATCTAACACTACTTTTGTTTCAGTTTCAATTCCAAAGCTCAGTCTTACGTCTATAATCTTCGTCAATTTGCAGGTTGCTGATGATTACTCCATAGTTATTTCGAGCAATACTGCACCTGCAAAAATGGCATTAGTAGAAGTCTAAAGGTCGGCAACACTGGCGTTATGTAGAGGAACAAATGGACGACTTAGGGTACGTATCTTATAAAAGAAAATTTTCACCAAGAATTACTGTACTTAGATTACTTTTTATGTACCTTTGTTTTCTTATCTTTACTGAAAGGAGAATTAGCAGACCACCATGGTTCTATACCTTTGTTGGAAAATAAATCCAGAATTCTAAAATCTGTTGGTACCTTGTGATCCCTTGGCTTTGGTTTTTATGCTTGCTTTTATTACACTTTACAAGTAGTGTGCACGTGCATTGCATGTCGTTACGTTTTTTCTTTTTATATATTTTTTTTATAGAAGTTAGATCGATAGCAGCACATGATATTTGTGTTCAAATTTTGAGGATCACATATTGTCATTTGGGTCTGTTGCGTAAATAATTTAACCGGCTTTCCAAATATATAAGATTCGCAAAAATCCGTTTAAAAGATACAAAGATTCTATTCTTTTATATAAAAATGGCATTTACATAAATACGGATTTTTAAACTATTTGTAATTAGGTCCCTATATATATTACTTATTGGTCCGGTAGCCTCCTAGATCTGACGGCTTACCTTCTGTTTGACTAACTAATCTGGCGGCTGAGTTTCTAATGTGCGCGAACCAAAATTTGGTTAACAAATTTGATTGAGTTCGTTTCGCACATTAAAGAGGGGGGAGATTTTGGTTTTTAATTTATCTAAGCTTAGTCCAGTTTCTTCTTTTAGTTATGTCAATAGAACTGCAAATAATTGTGCAGATTCTCTAACAAAATTTGATCGTAAGGAAACTGTATCACAGATCTGGCTGGGAGTTTATCCTAGTTTTCTAGCTACAGCCATCCTGTCAGACAATTTATAATCCAAGTAATGAAGCATTATTCGTATCAAAAAAAAAACATTAAAGAGGGGGGAGATTTTGGTTTTTAGCCTTAGTCCTCATAGTAAGGCAAGGTCTGACAGACTTAAAAATAGTGCTGATATTTTTTTTGAGTTTGACTCCGGTCAAATGAAGTTTAGTGTATGGGCTTATGTTCAAGATAAGAACATAAGCCCAGATCGTTTCTTTTGCCTAAATTCTTGTTTAAATGATCTACCACTGGCAAAGAGTAGAATATCAAAGCTATTCAAAGGAGAATTACAAATCTATCTTCTTTTTATTCATGCACTCAGGAATCCAGTATGACCTCCTAGTACTTTCTTGCATTGAGGGATACCCGAACTATTCAGTATTTGAAAAAAATTTCACTTGGAACTCTAAGCTCTAGCTGTACTACAGACTCCAGATTAACGGACCGGAACTTAGGCTGTTTACTATGGATGAGAGAGGAATCATCCCAACAGTGCCAATCCAGCGTCCCTCCCGGACGCCTGTTTACTATGGAGGTACCCTAGCAGCGAGGGAAGCTATCTCGCTCAGCGAGGAAAGCTTCCTCGCTTCACCTGAGCGAGGAAAGCTACCTCGCTTGACCGGTCAAAACCAGTCAAAGCGATAAAGCTTTCCTCGCTTCCACAGAAAACCCAAATTAAAACCCTCGTTTTCTCCTCCTCTTCTTCTATCTTCTTCTTCTTTCTTCCGCCTCCATTGTTAACCTTTTCTCTGCTAAGTGCGAAAAATTGAGATAAGATTAAGTTTTTTTTTAAAATCGAAGGAACGGGTACGTCGGAAAAAGTTTGGTGATTAAAAGGGAGGTTCTAGAATTTGATTTCGTCTGTAAAAAATGGCAGCGGTATGTTCTTAATTTTTGAATGAAATTTTGGTTTTTTTAACATGAATCCGATCTATAATTACAAATATAATTGTTTGGGGCCATATGGAATGATTTGTGTGATACATAATGTCCAATAATTTGATTTTTATCGAAATTAGATTTTTGTTGTGATTTTTATCGAAATTAAATTTTTGCTGTGATTTTTATCTAAATTAATTTGATTTCTTAGGCGATAGAGGATGTATCGCTAGAGATGTAATTGGTTGTAGTATTCTTTTATGTTGAATGTATTCTTATGTTGAATGTGATGATATACGGCTTAGGTTGAATTTGAATAATTTGTTCCTACGTTAGGAGTTGGCTCGCTAGAAATGTTGAAATTAGTTGTAGTATTCTTGCGACTTATGTTGAATGTGTTTGCATGTGTGTTTGTTGCCTTTGCGGCATATGGTGAATGTGTTACAACATGTCGATTGCTTTTATTAATTGTGTATTCGTATATTTTAGGGAATGTTTATCGGGGATAAGGTATCGTTTAAAGGCATGAATCATCGGTGTAGTGATGACATGACCGTTGTTCGACCAACCCAATTTAAAACCAATTGGACCCAGCTTTCTGAGTTATACAACATAGTCATTAAAGATAACAACAGAGCGCAACAAATATTAGACAATTGTGGGTTTTCGGCTTTGTTCCATGTAAAGCTTTTGAATGCTGACAACCAGACGTCAGAGGCTATAATGGAGCGGTGGTTTAAGAAAACCAAGACTTTCCATTTTCCTGAATTCGAAATTGGTCTTACTCCACTAGATTTTGTAAGGATCACAGGGATACCAATGGGAGGAGGTAGGGTAGCACCAAAATGCAAAACTGTAAGCAAAGCAGACAGGATTTTGTATGATGAGCAGTGGTTTTCGGGCGCCAGGGCTTGGCGTGATGAACTTGATCGACGTCGGACCGCGGCTTTGCAGGCGAACCCGGATCTGGTGATCAAAGAGGTGCCAGCATGGGGAACCGAAAAACCCGATGTAATTAGTGGGCATATAGTTCGTTACATACAAGGGCGAAAAGACATGGATAACAATCCAATCGCTGACGAGTTAACCAGAATGTTTTTATTCTGGTGCATTGGTAGATGGTTGGTCGGAGACACAACTACAAGGCTAAAGAAAGGGTGGCTACGCTGTTTGGAAAACTTGGATAATGTTGGCAACTACGACTGGGGGTGGGCTGCATTGGGAAATTTGTATGAACAACTAGATAAGTGGAGTAGCAGAGTGTCTCATGACATGGGAGGTATGTGGATGATACTCGAGTACTGGTACTACTTCTACTTTCGCAACTGCCAGCCCTTACCTAAACGCGATGCGAATTTGGCACCCGAGTTGGCACGGCGTGCGCCATTACCCGCCCTTGCATTGTTTGACAAAACAAACATTGACCCGACCGAACAAGTTCAGCTAGATAGGCATAGTCTTTATACCACTAGACAGAATATCGATTCTCGAACCGCCAGCACCGTAGAATGGCAACCGTGGATTATGGACGAATACTGCGGGGACCCTATAGTAGTAGAGGCCAGAAGGGTGTCAGGTTATTTATCCTAACTTTTGAATTCCATGATTGTTGTTTGGTTTTTTTCTGGATAATTATCTTACACTTCCTACCTTATTTTTTTCCAGGTTTAAGAATTCAGTTTCAAAACAGTCATTACCTCCCTGAACGGTGTTGGCGGCAGCTGACGGGTTACATAGTTATTCCTACTTACATCCCAAATGAGGACTCCCGGATTCAGGACGGCGAGGAAGTGATTACGTTGTCCCATTATTTGCCTGTGGATCCCGATCATTACCTCAAGTGGTGGACAAGCAAAAGCGTCGGAAAGTATTTGCCTTTGGTTCAGCATGCGAGGAACAAGGATGAGTTTGGTGTTGCCAACAGAGGCATAGCCGGCATGCCTTACGGGACTCAGCCTGACCTCTACTCTCGCTCCAGTCAGTACACGCCCCAACCTGAGGTATACCGTGACCTACCTGAAATTTTTGATACCTTTCACGTATACAGAAATGGCAGAGACATCACGATACCTCTCGGCAGCATTGAACCAATCCCTTATGATCCCACTGAAATCAACAGATCGCAGGTAATTTTTTTTTAAACAAGCATTGGTGATATTTAAAATATTTTGAAGTTACCTTTATTTTGTTGTGACGTAAAATCTTTTAATGGGTTTTTTTAGGACGAATTGCTTAGCCACATTTTTAAGCAACAAGCGTGTATGAACTCAATGAGGGCAAGGTTGTATGATGTGACAAAAGGTTGGGAGCATGGGAGTAGCTCTTCAAACTCCGATTTTGAACGCAGCAACCCCGACACATCTCCAAACATCCAAACACAACCCTCTCAGGTGCCTAACACAGGGAACCTTTTTGGACTGAGACTCGGAATGGACACGTATGGTGGGGGCGCATCCTCGAGTTCACAAGGTGCGTATGCAAATTCCAACATGGACGTGGACCTTAACCAGTCAAGCCATCAAATGGAACAACATTGGGATCAAGGTCTAGAAGAAATGGATACAACCGTGCCGGATACTCAATCTTTTCTTCCTCGGTCGTGGCGAAGTTAGATGATTAAACTTTAACATGTCTGTAAATAGCTGTTAATGTTTGTTAATGGTTTTTAAGCACCTAAGTTTGTTAATGTTTTTTTAGTTTTGTCAAACGTAACGTACATTGTATCGCAAAAATGCATCGTACTTTTCATTATTAACTCCCGCTTATTTAAGCTTTGTCTGTCGACTTTTAAAATTTTAGCAGACACGATGAGATAAGGTTGGGGAAATCGAACTAAAGAAGATTTCCATGTACCTTTCTCCAAAAACTAAAGAAGATTTCCATGTACTTTTCTTCCTATAAATATAGCCAACGTAAAGAAGAGTACTACTTCTACTTTCTCCAAAAACTTAAGTTTAGAAACGTAAAGTTTCAATACACCCTATCATGTCTCGAGAATTTTCCCATTCCCTAGATATGCAGTTGGTTCTTATTTATTGGCACACATGCGATAACTTTACTCACGTCAACATGGATTATCACCATTTTTGGCCTAGTTTGTTACGTTATTATACTGTTTTTGCTGATGACGAACAAGGTCGTACTGCCGGCGAACTAAGAGAAAGGGTCAATACTCTTAAGTGGAGGTGTAGACAACTACAATATATTCTCTCTTGCCAAGATGAACTGGTTGATGAAGATTATGTATTGGCTCTTGAAGGGTCAACCGAGTTTTTTGAGGAGCAGTTCACTATTTATGAGATGATGCATGATCGTTGTTAGAGACTATGACAATGTCTTTTATGTTAATGTAATATGTTTTCGTCGTACGATTATGTAATAAACGCTTTGTCCAACTATGCAAGTGTTTTTTTTTATTTTTGATTCGTTACTGGGTTATTTTAATAGACTATGACAATGTCTTTTATGTTAACGAAATTTAAGCATGGTTGTAGTTTTATAGACCGTTAGGCGTTCTATCTTCATATTACATACGATCACCCAACATTTCATAAAGATCTAACATCTGCAAAAAAAAAACCAGGTACATGGTTTATAGCATAAATAAATGAGCGGCTAATCACAATAGGTCTCACAGTATCTCCATAATGCTTTCGGAATTGTTTGCACCGCCACTGAAGTTTTCTTATCCTAACTCTCACTTCTGTCACTGTACGTACTTGTTCGTCTCCGGCAGTTCGTGTATATTCACGTAAGACCATCGGCCAGAAGGTGGGATAACAAATGTTGGTGCTAGTTAAAGGATCGTCCCATATTCGGCAAAAACTTGAAACCAAATGAATGTCTTGCTGAGCAGAAAAACCTCCATCCATAGTGTGTTGTTTAAAACTTTATACTTTTTAACGATAATGAGTAGAATGATCTGATATTTTTAGAACGATTGTATAGCCCAAATTTTTATAGGAAATCCGAGATACCACTACAAAACAACCACAAACACAGTGGGATGATAGTAAGGAAATCCGAAATACAGTGCGATGATAGTAAGAAAATCCCAAATACCACTACAAAACAAACAAGATTCGTGCTAAACCCCATCCACCCGATTGAAAAAAAATTTGTTAATCCAACGACTCAGATTAAAGCGATGGAGTCTATATCGCTGGGCGATATAGACTATATCGCCAAGCGAGATACTCTTTCTCGCTTTCAATCTGAGCCAATGAAAAACAAATTTCCAACGGATCTATCATCATCCAGCGGCTATGGACTTCTGGAATACAACGGCTAAATATTCAAATTTTTAGCTATAAATAGAAAGTTTTTTCATCCAATCAAAACACACCACAACTATCTTTCTTCAATATACTTCTACTGTCAATTTTTTGCAGCCATGGTTAACTTCACCAAGAGGGAAGATGCAGCATTAGCCAATGCATACGTCTCCATTACCCAGGATGGTATCATTGGAATTAATCAAGATGGTTCGACATTTTGGGCACGAATTGAGGCCGAGTACCTTCGGCAAAAACCAAGTAATAATAAGCGTACAAGACACTCTCTCCAAAATCGAATTTGTCTGGTTAGGAAAGAGGTGAAGCTGTATGTCTGTTGTGTTGCGAAGCATCTCAGGAACATGAGGAGTGGGTGGTGTGAGGCTGACTGCGTAAGTGTAATTGTTTATGCTTCATTTCACATTTAACCGTAGGTACTACATAATCTAATAAATTTTTATCCTACCATTTCAGTACAAAGCCGGTGAGGGAGACTACGAGGCCGGACCACCCACAAGAAACTGGAAACATGAGGAAGTGTTTCAAATTTGGAAGGGGGCAGGCATCGAGGATATGGACCCGGAAACCTGTAATGAGAACAGGGATGATGGATCTCAGAATACCGCCTCTGTTGCTTCTGCTTCTAATCCAATGGAGCTTGATGAAGATGGGAATCCAACACAAGGACTCACGCAGAACGGAGTACGGGGTAGGTTCTACGAACCAGACGCGCCCAGAGAACACAGAGGTCGTGATGCCCTAAAGCGTGATAGAGACTTAGCTAGAGCTGAGTCTAGTGGAATCTCTACGCTAAATGACCTCATCCGAGATGACAATTCCTTCAAAAGGGCACAAGGCGAAAGAGACTCGTCTATATTCCGTGAGTACGTGGATATCAAACAAATGAAATCCGACATGGAAATTTTAGATGTCGACACGGATCAGATGCCCAGTTGGAAAGCTGAGTTCTACATCAAGGCTAAAAACAAGGTTCTCCGCCGCCATGATTGCGGGACAATAGACTGAATGTTTTCCATGAAATCAGGGATTGCTTAACTACCACTTTTAAGATTTATGTACCTGTATTTCCCTTCCTTGTTTTTTTTTAATATATTAAGTAGTATTGTTTTTTTTCTCTTTCGTAGATTTCCCTTCAACCAATGTAGCCGGTTATGTTATGTAATAAAAAACAAGTGTTTCCACAAACAAACTATCCCTAATATACATAATTCGCCAGTAAATTGCGAGTGCGTCTCAAGGCTGTCATGGGTTGTATACAGGAAAAATGTGAGTGGGTAAATGTTATTCAGGAGGCCGGAAACGCGAGTGTAAGCGGGGTGTAACCACTTAGCTACGACAAAGCCAGCCGGTGTAAAGGGGGTGTGAATAAAAAAAGGTCAAACTGAAAGCGAGAAAAGCTATCTCGCTTTCACTTGAGCGAGGAAAGCTATCTCGCTAAAAGTGCGAGCGAGGAAAGCTTCCTCGCTTTTGAGCGAGACTCGCTTCCTCACTTTTCCTCCCAGTTCCGGGAGGGACACTGCGCTTTGGCAGTGTCCGTGAGGGAAGAGGAGAGAGAGTCGAGTTTTGCCCACGGTTTTCTGTCGCTTTCACTGGATTATTTCCTCCATTGTGAACAGCCTTAATCAATGGAAGCACTAGGGCACTAGCCCAAGATGACAAGTATTTTGAGTTACCAATATTACCCTGATTTTGGGTTGCAAAATTACTTGGGTATCCAATTCTAAAAAATTTATTACTTGGGTATACCCGTAGTCCGTATACGACAGTATTTTTCCCGTCAGAACAGAAAAATAGAACCATTCACTGCCGAGTTCTCCCAACCAAACCCCTCTTTCTAGTTGAAACCCTAACTCTCTGTTCTTCTCTTCTGCCATACTGCTGCCCTGCAGATCGCACCTAGGTATGGGTAACTTTGATATGCTGCCAGAGGAGATCATGTTTGAGATTTTGTATCGTCTACCAACTGAATCTGCTTTAGAGTGCATATTGGTATCAAAACCGTGGAGAAACGTTATTAAACATCCATCCTTCTCACAGATGCATCTGAATCGTCTCAATAATGATTTTGACTCTGTTAAGTCGGGTTTCATATCCCAGAATGGAGAACAGTTTTCTTATACGGAGTATGATGAGAGATTAAACCGTTTTAGTAGACCAAAAACGATCACGATAAACAATAGGTATTGCAGCCTTAGTAGTTCTTGTAATGGCTTACTTTGTTTCAATGCATGTTTTGAAGATGATTATAGTTCGGGCCGTCCGGCTTATATATGTAATCCTGTTACTAGAGAATATATTGAACTACCAAAACTTGAAGTACAACCCTGTTCGACTGGATTTGGTTACGTTCCTTCAACCAGTGAGTACAAAGTTGTTAGCATATGCGAAGGAGAGAGAGACCCAGAGGTCGAGACTGTTCATGTATATACTCTTGGCAGTGGCGTTGGATGGAGGAATGTAGGAAATATCCCCATCAGTATGCCATGTATTAGAGAACATGGTGAATTCGTGAACGGAGCTATTTATTGGGTGGACGGGAGGAAAGGAACCGTTGTTGCCTTCGATTTGGCTGCTGATGAACTTCGCGTAATTTCATCACCACCATGTTTTCCACAGTACGGTACTACTTTTAATCTTCAGGCTCTAGGCAAGTTCTTATGTGCAACTTGTGAATATGGAGTTTGCAACATATGGGTTTTTAAGAAGAAGAAGAATAACCAGGATATGATTTGGAGTGACGAATTTAGAGGTCTGAACGTCACACCGATAACCTTTACCCCGACTGGTGGGCTTATATGCTACAAAGATTGGGATGACAGTTTCTATCGTTACTCTCCAAAAGCATCGTATTCCAGAATACATGTGAATTTTGGTGAGAATTTTATTAT
>JAJJMA010331422.1:0-10072 GCA_023529015.1 Papaver nudicaule
AGCAATAGAGTTAGGGATTGATGAACCGATTTTTGCTGAGAGAAAAGAAAACCACCTGGACTTAATGAATTGGTCATGAACTGGGTTGACTCTGAGTAGATTAACATAGTAAAGGACATAGCAATAGGATTAGAGCAGAGATCAAAAAAACTATGAACCCAGGAAGGCAACCCAAACATTTTAAGAAGAAACCCAGAATTCGATGGACCTTCAGTGGAGCCGAGAAACACAGATGGAAAGTTGAGTTGTTGAAGCAAAATTCTATCAAATTGAATATGAACACCCTGTGAAATTAGTAAAGGGGCAAAAGCCTGACGATGAATAGGGAGTTCAAAACCATCAATTATAGGATTCACAGCAGCAGATAAGATCAGGGGAGAGCTAAAATTGGTTAAAAACAGCCCCTGGAATCTGCGCAAGAACTGACAAACCAAATCACTACCAAGGCCGTCAGTAACACATAGAGGATGTAGGGTTATGAGTAGATGAGTTACTGGAATTAAAATCAGGAAGAAGGTTAGAAGGGGGGTTTTTTAAAACCAAATGGAAACCTGAATTAAACTTACAGCTAGTAGAGATTCGGAATTGAAAGACCATGGGAGAAGACATCTGACTACTAAAAAGAGAGCAATAAAGAGATTCCCAGGCAGACCAACCAACAACAGAAATAAAATTCATGACATGGTAACCTCTGAGAAGAATAAACCAAAAGTAACAAGTGCTAGATCTGGAAATAAAGGAAGAGGAAGAGCTGGAATAGTTACCAAATCATCAGCCTCTTCATCAGATTCCCCTAATTCTGTTTTGTCTTCTCTCAATCCCTCCTTCACCATGATTATAACCTTTTACAGGTCGCATATAATAGTTTTGCATTTGAAGAAATAGAAAGAAATATTAATTACACCTAATACTATACAACTCCATGGATTCAATATTTCCATCAAAGGTAACACTGCATTAGGTAACACTGCATTATAAAAATCCAATTAACAGATACTTCCTACAATATTAACAAGTTTGCATAACTTTGTCGAAATTTCAAGTGAGACAATCAGATTTGATTACCATAGCAAAGAAAAATAACCACAATGTTCAAGGGTTAACCTAGGTGATTAGAGGGAGGAGATTGTCATGCAGAAATAAAAACGTAAAGTGGTCTTGAGCTGCATCATTCTTACATGCCAAAATGTGGGTTTAAGCCATATCATATCTCTTTAGGATATGATTTTGCAACAGCCAAAGCACATAGAAGTGTACCAACAGTATAATAAATGAGTGCGCCGAAGACTTCATCTGCATTCATTTCAAACAATTCTTCTAATTCCTTGAACAGAGTAAATGGGAAACAAATAATTTCAAAAGCCTACAAATAAAAGCCTACAAAGTTTAAAATTAACTTAAAGAACACTCACTTGTATCCATTCGAACTGATGCTGTTTCGAACAGGGTCCAACCTTGCCAGAAGTCTGGTGTAGCCTAAATCAAATTCAGTTATATAGAAACACAACAGTTAGCACCATAATTCAATTTATCTCTCTTTTATGTACACTAATGCAATAGTAAATTGAAACATGGCATACCTTGGCATATAAATAAATATATCATGGTAATTTAAATGTTCAGAAGAATAACACCATCATGCTATAAACAAAACTACTTCAAGAGATGAACAGTATAATTGAGTTCCACAGAGTTTTGTTCCATAGACGTACAGTATAATTCAGATGACCGTCATATCGCAATCAAAGGATAGGGTTCACGTATATCAGCCCTAAAAATAGAACCGTTCAACTCAACCTATATTTGATAGGTAGTGCTTGACATACATAATTTTACTGCGCTCAACCCTTTGAAGGGTTACAGAAATGTGCAAGACAGCATGCAATATCGCGTTACTGGACAGAGTATCGCCACCAATTAAAGAAAGCTTTACGGATAATATATTTTAGTCCACATTACTAGAATAGCATGAAGAGGAGACCATACCTCCAAACATTGAAACATGTCTTTCCAGCACTTGTAAAAGTCACCTCTAATATAATGTCCAAATGCGCGAATATAAAGCATATCCCTAGACTGAAATAGGTTCAGTTCACCTTTCTCTAGTGGGGCTGCAAAAACAACGTTTTCAGCTTTAACAAGGCGTCAAGCACAAGACAAATATTTCACTCTGTTCACGCATCAGCACAGTTATTCACATTTGACACTAACAATTTTCTTACTTACCTTCGACCATAGCCATTCCTCGCTGGACATTTTCTGGTCGTCTTGTGTGAACAAGAGCCCAGGACAACTTGATGATGTGTTCATTCTTAACCTCATCTGGAATATCATCTCCGGCCTCTGCGATATCTCTCTCACAATCCTGTGTATGCAAAAGGAAAGTTAGAATACAACAAACAAACTCTGACCAGAGTGGACTTGATCAGCATGACAGTTAAACCACATCGATAGCGAAGTTAGACACGAAAAAGACGGTTTTTGTTAAAGTTCTATCTGGGTACGACTTCTAAAGTTCAGGTGGTTCAGGACGAGTTCAATACTTGGGGAGGGAAACATGGAAAAAAGGAAAGAAGTACAAACAATAACATCCGTATTACAGTCTGATAATTCAGAATCCTGGCTTAAAGAGTACAACAGATATTTCTGGGTCAGAAATGTGGCTTCAAGCTGTGATGGAAATTACCGGTGAGGAGTTCAGTTTGAACCTTAAGACTATCAAATGCGTTACTTAACATCATCAGCCTGACGTAAACAATAAGACGACTTCTCTGAATTGTTTAAAAACAATTATTTAATTCAGCCCAAGATAAAGCCTGCCTCAAACCTAGCTAAATGGTACTGTATTAGTTATTTCAAAATTCTTGAACTCGACAGTTAGCCAAATAACAAATGAAAATGCTACTCCCAGTAATCTATATTTGATATCTCCAAAAACACGAGTCCTGTCAAATTTAAAATTTAAGACTTTTATCATGAACTTATAGACACAGATTACAAAATCAAAATGATTAACCTTCAAAATCTGCTGTATGTATAGTGAATAAGCTAAACCAACAATTCTGACCCTCAAAACTAAGAATTACCTACCTATTAAGCCTGTTAGATGCAATTATCTTCAGCAAAGGTTTAAATAAAAAACCATCCGACTGAACAACACAGGATATTGTCATCACAAAATTGGATTCCCGAGGTGTAAACTAAGAAAGTATTATCATAGTCATACAATCATAGTTTATGATATCTTTGATAACTCATTGTAGGTTTCAGAACATTTTGGCTAAACCCAACCAAACAATCTTGGCAGTTATTATTTTCCAGGTGTTCAAAAATTTTGAATATCAACTCAAAAAAGAAAAATCAGATAGAGAGAAAACTTAAATCAGGAGATGAGCCATAAACTCTGAAATGATATGATAATAACTTACTTAGAAGCAAAGAACTTACAAGAAACTTAAATCAGGAGATGAGCCATAAACTCTGAAATGATATGCTAATAACTTACTTAGAAGCAAAGAACTTACAAGAATCATATCAAGATAATATTGATGATCTCCACCAATGAGAAACCCGAGAACCGGTCTGAATTTTTTCTTCAGGGTCAGAGCTTGGTTGAAGTGTGGTGCTTTCTACAAGTCAAATTCATTCACAGTTTTATTAATCTCTCGTTTATGTTATGCACACTTACCTACTATAAACAGATTGGCATCTAAGTTATAAAATTCACATACAAAAAGAATAAGGCTCGAGAATCAAGATAACCTAAGATGCTCTTCGGAAGATACCAGTGTCGTGAGAAAGATCAATTTAAAGGGTAGGGCATAGATATTAGCTCTATACAAGAGAAACTATATGACTTATTGTTTAAAAGACAGATGATGTGTTTGAAACACAGCTTAGCTGGGGTCAACCCACTTAACACGTCATAGAAATGTGCAGGTCATCAGGCAATGCTGTGCCATTGGACGATCTTTTACAAGAACAGACAAAAGAGGATGGATGATATTCCTCCATTAAGGCACAGCAATAGTTAAGAAGAATACCAGGTTTTACCAGCTACTGCTAATGGTTAACATGAATAGGAGGAAGATCAAACCTCCAGACACTCATCCAAGTAAGATGAGCTCTTTTGATAGTCCCCCTCTTTGTAATGTGCATATGCGAGAAGGTAAAGCATGTCTCTCTTTTGAAGTGGGGTGAGTTTACCGAGATAACCATCATAAGCGTCTGCAAAAAAACAAAAAAAAAAAAAAAAAAAAAAATCAGTTTTAAAAAGTTGTTGAGCGCTAGAATCAGTCATTGACAGAAAATACTGGAAATTATCTCACTAGTGAGCTTTTGTATTCCTTCCTTGACATCCTCCTTCTTTTTTGAGTGAACAAGAGCCCGGGACAATTTCAGGATGCAATTATTAACATCCTCAGTTTGAGTATTCGTTGTATGTTGCAGATCATCTTTATAATCCTGCAAACGCATAAGAAAGGTCTGAATACAATAATTGTCAAGTCTGATAATTCAGACTCATACAATAGATTAACCTTCGTAGGTGCGTTAGGTTCTGTAAAATTCCCAAATCATGAAAAAGATCTTCTTCATTGCAGACTAGAGAAAAAAAAGCTTTTAACATTAAATAGGGTTCTGGGTGTTGGTGCTAATTGATTTGCACCCTGATTTGTATTATCAAATGCAATCATTATGTAAGACCATTTTTATAGGTTTTAGAGTAAACCCTAACCAAAAAATCTCACTAGTTTTTATCTTTCTCAAAAGAGATACAGACCGGAAACAACACTCACACTACAGCTTCCATTACAAATAGTTTTAGTATGCATATGTAAGTAAAGATCAGTTGGTGATAAACCCTAAGTCAGCCAAATACGTTTAACATTCAAGAGAAAAACTTACATGAATCATATCATCATAATATGGGAACTGATCTTCCCTGATCAAATATGCGAGAATTGATCCAGCAAACCTTCCGCCGCTTCCCTCCAGGTCCATGAAAGGCTACTGTTAACAAGCAGAGCGATTTCAATACTTCAAAGGCTGGCCTAATCAAGAGCTCAAGTGAGTTTTCCTTGGTGTTTTGATTTATGTAAATTAAACTAGACTAGATAACAATTTTCTTTAGTTTCTGTAAAACTGGAGTGTTTCGGTAGGTACATGCAGGTCACCATAGAATTTAGGTTTAGGTTTTGTGTTTATGTCGTTAGGGTAATTTTCTCAGATGTTTTCAATTCCATGAGGGTGAGGCTTTTGGATTTTGGTGTATTTGTTCTGCTGCTTCTGCATACTTGTACTTTGGGACAGGCAAGTTTCTTGTCACTTTTGTGAATTCCATATTACCCACATTGAAATGTACGGTGACGTGTGTTTTCCACCCATTGACTTTACTTTTACTACTTTATCTGCTTTGTTAGGAATTTGTTTGAAAATTTGACAAACTGTATATGCTTAAGCTAATAATAATTATATTAGGCAAAAATGGAGAAGATATTCGATCAGGTAAATATGTTTTAAACTTTTGAACTTTGCACCATCATTTTCTTATGCATATTATTGAAATTAACCAATATTTTATCTGGTCCGTGTATCAATCCGCTGCAGAATCTGTTTCTTAGCATATGTTAAGTCGTGATTACAGTTTCTTATTAATGTATCCATTCTAAATGCAGACTCAGAAGATGACTAGTTGTTAAAGGTGATGGTAGTTTTAAAGATGGAATTGATATTGTCATGGAGGTGTTAGTTCTTGGTGCTAGTGAGTGTTTACATCTTTCTTTTGTTCACGACACCAATCTGAATCAGATTTTGCTTGACATGGTGATAATCATGTGGGGGTTGGTAGATAATTCTAAATTTTGTATTTGATATCCTTTTGCTAGTCCAGAAAATCTAATTGACCATAGGGCCATCCAGTATATTGTTCTTCGTCCAGTATATTTTCGTGACTTTCTACAATGATGCTGCAAATTACTAAGGTTCTAAACTAATTAACTTATGTGTGCGTATACCGTCAGGTAATTAATATTTCAAAAATAAATAACCCATTAATAACCATTAAATTCTAAGTTTGAATGGCAGAAGAAAAACACATTTAGCACAAAATAAACAGGTACCAATAAATCCAAGAGATAGCTGCTATGCAAAGCGTAAATAACCTAAAAAACTTTAGCTTGTATTATTTTCTTCGTCCACTTCATTATTGAGGCATTACCACTTTATGCAGTCTTCGATACTGATCTACGCAGTTATTGTATCTCGTCTGGCAAAAAAAAAAAAAAAAAAAAAAAATAAACAATATGATTTAAGTGATATTGTATGTATATATTTCGGATCGTAGCTGCTGATTAATAATTGCGGTTTCGCCACACCATATGTGAGTGTAGAAAATGCCTTAGTTTAAGGCACTCAAGAAGTGATTATTGTACAGAGGGGCTACCATTGAAGTGAAGAATGGTGTCAGCGGAAACCATCAGCGGTTAACACCCATATGAAGAAGGCGCTGAGCAGAGGAAAGGCAGAGCGGCATAACTCAAGACAGCGACAATGG
Source organism: Papaver nudicaule (assembly GCA_023529015.1). NCBI lineage: Eukaryota > Viridiplantae > Streptophyta > Magnoliopsida > Ranunculales > Papaveraceae > Papaver > Papaver nudicaule. The sequence goes on from JAJJMA010331422.1 coordinate 6,554, forward strand.
CACGTCACTGACAAAAGCTGCTAGGATTGGTTGAGCATTTAATGTTGGGAAGAACGGTCGGATTGTCAGAGCTGACTTGTTGACTCAGTGGAATACAAGTCACTGATCTTATCCAGTCTAGGGCGAAGGGCGCTGAAGCATTGAGGAAGGTCGGCGGTAGTAAGGGTTGGCAGAAATGGACAAATAGTGTCAGAGTCATATTGTCTGTATTAGCTGTATTCCACCATGTAATTAGCGCCTATAAAAGGCCATGTATCACAACTGAGAGAGGGGTTGGAAAGTGAACTCTAGGGTTGATCTATCGAGAGACAAAGAACTCTTTTTACTCTCTTTGGCTCAATTTCTAGGGAAGAACTTAATACTTTGTAGAGTGATTATCCTTAGCAAGGTGAGAACTAATGCAAGGATTCAATTAGTCATACTTGAGAGTTATTGCTTATTTATCATCCTTATCATGCTTATGGCGTCATTATCTTCTCATGTCTCCTGTTTTATCTAAGTATGAAAATAGTGTAATCTAACGGCGGTTTTACTTAAGTCATATGTGTTATAGCATGTTTTAGGTATCTAAGTATGGGTGTATTGGTAAAATCTCACCTATGGGGATTTTACCAACTACATTTTGGCGCTAGAAGAGGTCTGAACCTGTGTTTTCTTAGATTTTTGTTCTTGTTTTGCAAAAATAAAGGTTGTTTTCGGCACTAATGATGTTCTTAATAGTAAATATACTGCTGATAGTTCTTAACCATAAGTATGCTGATAAATCTGTCAAAATTTTCCCTTTATAGAAGTCTTCGAATGTATTACTGTTGTTAGCCTTTGTAAAACCATTTAGAAACCTTCCTTTCAAGATATGTTGGGCGTCATTAGTGTGTCCATGATTGTGTTTAGATGTTGTCCCTCTCACTTAGAACGGCATCATATGATTTTTCCTTCTTGACTTACAAAAAGGAGGCTGTGGTTTTTCCTTTATAAAGATGCTGGTTTCAAAACATGAGTTTCAGTTCTTTTGTTACAAAAATGTTGCTCTTGGTGTGTCTCAAAAGGTTTATGTTTAGTCATCATCAAATCTTTCTTTCTCTATTAAGGTTGTACATGTCATTATGAGCCTAGAGTGATGAAAAGATTCCTATGTTAGGTGTGATTCTCGGCAGTTAACATCTTTGTAGTTAGATTTAATGCTAGTTTCCCTTTTTGCATGTCATAGTGTGATTCTTGAGTCAAAATTTTGTGAAAGATCATTAGCAAAAACTGAGTGTCGTACAGATTTTGATCTACAATGCGAAAAAGGTTGTCAAACTTTGGTGTTTTTAGTTTCCATGGGTTTTCAAAATTAGGGTTTTCTTAGCTGCCGACAAGATTAGGTCATCACATGCAAATAGTACAACTGCGCCTGCACTATTTTGTCCTTTCCTTACTTTACAGAAATTCCTCAACCGCCTCCACTAACCAATTTGGCATTTGCTCACAGTCAAGCTAGCTTAATACTGTCAGGAAGTGCTTTTGTCGTTTTCTACACAGGATACTAAATGACGACTAAGCGGAAAGGAAGTACGGCGTCAACAAGTAAATCTCCAAAGTTTCCCATATCCGCTCAGTCAGCACCCCTTCCTAATCGACATAACTTGAGGAGTTCAGCGATACCACCGTTGGGTTTTGCACATGATTTTTTCTTGAGCGGCAATGCAAGTCAGCAGACAACAACACCACAGCCAGTGACACAGCAACAACAGCCAACAGCGCCAGCAGCAGAACAGCAGCAAACAGCAGCAGTGCAGACGGAGGCATCTCATCAACAGTCAGCGGACATTGACACTGTTCTGATACAAGATATAACGCATTTGGAAGGGATACCAGAAGAGGAAGATAAGGTAGAAGCTCCTACGCAAAGTAAAGGAAAAGCTGTGGATGACGGTACCATCAAGGAAGCAGTAATTCCCGGCGAAACTTCTCATGCAGTTGAAGGGTTATCAAGGGCAGTAGGTGGCAGTCTCAACACCAATGGTTTACTTCCAAGGGCAGCCGGCAAGGGTCATATGGCAAACGGAAACACTTCCAAGGAGGTAGCGGGCAGCAGCAGAATGGCGGCGGTTGTTGGAACATCAAAAACAGCACCAATAGCAATATCAGAAGGAAAATCCGGGTCCACCAGTGCTACCGAAGAAATGTTGAAGAAGTTCTTTGAACAGAGTACCATAAATCAAGCCCAGATGCAGTTGCAGATGCAAAGGCAGATGGATATTATCCTCCAAAGTAATCTACAATTGGCAGAGCAACATAGGCAGTTAATGGAAAGTCGAAGCAGAAGTCGCTCAACTCGTACAGTTCATAATACTCAAAAGAGCAGATCTATGAAGCCAGAGGTGGCCGCATCCACAGTGAGAAAGGAAGAAGGAAGTAAGAAAACCGGAAAATCTAATCATAGTGAGGAAAGTTTCGCCGACTCGGATAAGATGAATGATATGAATGAATATGTGGCAAAACAATTACGCCGTATGAAAAGGAAGTTAGCAGAAGCCACAGGCCCACCAAAGGATGAGAAATTAAAGAAGGCAATCTCAGAGGCAAAGAAGACGCCATTTGTAGATGAGATCACTCATGGATATGTATCCAAGAGATTCTGTATGCCAACTTTCACATCAATCTTTGATGGCACAGGAGATCCATCTCAGCACTTACAATGCTACAGGAGAGATTTAACAGCATGGACTGGCTCAGACCCAATAATGTGCATGTCGTTCGTCGCCTCTCTCAAGGACGAAGCCTTGGCATGGTTTGGCAGTTTGGAAACGAAATCAATTAAGAAATTCGAACAATTGGAAGAGATATCCATAGCAAATTATATTCAAAACAAGAGAGTACGCCCAGGGGTAGAGAAGTTGTTTAATAATAAGAAAAGACCTATGGAAACGTGTAGAAGTCATATCATGAGGTGGAGAAAACTTTGTAGTGAAGTAGGGTCGGCGGTTTCTGACAAAGAGAAGATGCGGGCGTTCATTAGTTCAATGGAAACAAGTGATAAAATGTTCCAATCTTTGTATTGGACCCCGGCGGCAGATATAGGAGAATTGAGAGCTAGACAAAACGAATGGTTGTCATATGAAGAAATGCAAGAAGAAGAAGAGCGCCAGAAGAAAGAAAGAGCAGGGCATGCTAATTCTATAAACAATTTTTTGCCAGAAGAGCAAGAAGAAATGAGAAAAGAATGGATTAAAATGGAGCACAAAAAATTGGAAGCAGCAGCGGTAACACCCTCAGCGGCAATCATTCCTCATCAGCAGCCACAGGAGCGACAACAGTATCAGCAGAACAACACTCAGCAATGGAACCAAGGGAAAAGAGATACTTACGCTGGGAGAGATGATAACGATAACAGGGGAAGTTACGATAACAGAGGTAAATACGCCAACAATGATAGAAGAAACTACGGCGACCATAGAGGGGGATATGACAATCGGCGGCAAGGTAATGGTGATAGAAGATTCAACAATGATAATCGAAGATTCGGCGAAAGAAGGC
>JAJJMA010331425.1:0-17015 GCA_023529015.1 Papaver nudicaule
AACTCGCAATCACCAAGGGTTTTCAGCAAGAAGAAGAAGGACCCAGTGCACCAACTGGGAGGATCTCGGAGGAGGACCTAGCTAGGTATATCGAAGAACATTACCGAGTAGCAAAACAAGACCATGGGTATAGTTCTTTGGACCCCCCTTATACGAAAGAGGTGGTCGCTTACAAGTTCCCGAGTGATTATACATCACCCAAGTTCAAAGTGTATACGGGACAAGGAAACGCACGAGAGCATTTGGGCCGCTTCCTCTCGGCAATGAACCAGCACGCGAAAGATGGGAACCTATGCCTGAAGGAGTTTTCAAAATCATTGTCTGACGTCGCCTACACGTGGTATGACAATTTAAAACCAGGAAGTATAGCGACATGGGAGGAGATGGCGCGCTTATTCCTCAAAAAGTTTTTCTCCGCAAAAAGGCGAGTAACATCGGTCGATTTAGCACGGACAACAATGGGAGTTGATGAAGACCCTATGAAATACATCACAAGATTCCGAAGTCACGCGCTCGAGTTAAGCGAAGAGGTGCCAGAGGACAGACTGGTTGAGATCTGCGTTGGGAAAATGACCGCCACCTTGCGTTTCGCTTTGTCCAACTTTCAATTCCAAACCTTCGTAGAATTAGAAGAGGTCACGGCGCGGTTATCAGATTGCCTTGGGATCTTTCAGCAGGTGAAGATGGAGCAGACGTGGTACAATTCCGTTAACTCATTAAGCGAGGCTATTACTAGCAGTGGACCCGCTCCGGGAAACAAGCGACAAGCGCCTTTTCAGCCGTATCAAGGCGCTGCACCACAAGGAGTACGAAGTGGAAACAATTCTAACAGTCAGCGCCCAATTCCGACGCCCATACCTTGTACTAAGGAACAAATCGAAAACCTCGTCGATCAATGGGCCGCTAATGGAGAAATTAACTTACCACCTGAAAAAGAAGGGGTACCGAAATACTACCAACTTTTCGTTTTGGCTCGTGAGTCTTATGGTAAAGAGTTTGGACGATCTCAAAAATCAATATCCAAACCTCTAACTGGAGTAATCTCAACAGTTAGGTAATAACGTACTACTTGGTGCTTTAATTATAAATCAGAGTTATAATGCGGAAAGGGAAAAGCACACAAGACACCAAACGTTTTTTAACGAGGAAACTGCCTTGCAGAAAAACCTCGGGACCTCGTCCAGTTTTGAACACCGCCCAGTACAAACTGACTACAAACACTAGCCTACTATAAGACTTCGGTCTGGGATGTAGCAGAGACCAACTCAAGCCCTCCAAGCGAATTGGCTACTGTCGCCTTCCTTACGTCTCTGGATCCCCCACAGATCGTCACGCACTTGATTCCCCTAGCTGACGTCCTTTACAGGCCTAGGAGTTGCTTTGACCGATGCCAAAGGCTTTTGTCAGCAATACTGGGTTTTAAACCAAAACTGTTGACTTATGGTGTAACTGTCCTCTATCAGTTTACCATAAACAAAGATGACTTCCTTCGGATTGTCAAATCCAGGTCATACGGAAATCTACTTCACAAATCGGGGCTGACACGCAAACCAACTTCGCAATGCCCAATCTGTATCTACCTCAGTTATAGATGAAGAACCACTTAAGGAACTTGTATAACTGGAGCCAACTAGGTCTTACAACACCGAGTGCAGCCGTGCGTTGCTACCTTTCCAACCTTTACGTAACTTAACTAGTTCTTGAATAGCCGTATAGCAGAAGAGACGGACTTTAGAATAGACAAGAACTAGGATAGGTTACTGAGGTTACAGGTGATTCTGATCAACCGCTGAGGGATCAATCTACCTGTGCTTCCCAACTCTCTAAGGAAGTCTTTTATAGTCGTAGGGAGTTCCCAGAGGAGCTGCAACCTATAGAGGATGACTATACCACAACAAGCTTTCACCGAAGTGAAAAGAGTTTACGCTACTTCCCTGAGGACCTTCACGTGTGCTTGATGCTTGCGGTATTTGTCCTTAGACACCTCTATTTATAGCACTCAATAAGATAGGTTGCTTTGGAATTAAGCAATCAATTACTTGTCCCACAAGTTAAGGAAACCCTAAACTTGCCAACCAAGTAATACAGATTAATCTCAATTGAAATTCCTTTTTAGATTTATCTGCCAAGTGTTTTGTTGGCTCTAAAACACTTCAAGATAGGAATCCAACAGACCAGAGATAATCTTATCTTATTGACTCATTGAGGATCGTTAGATGGAACACAAAAGGTATTTATGTTTCACACAAGTCCATCTAAGAGATAAAGGAGTTGGAATTTGACTCAGAGTGAAATTCTAAAAGAATAACACGTAATTTGACTTACCAGGAACTCTTCCGTGTCAGGTTCACGTACTGGTACGTGAACAAATGGAACACAGAAGTTTTACAGCTCCAGGTACGCAAACCGGTTCGGGTACCGTCCGCGGTCAAATTAGGTCAAATTCAGAATCCGCTGGAAGGACTCGGCTGAGCCAGAACTTAGACATGAGAATGTCCTCAGCTGTGATCCACAGACTCTTTGCTCAAGAGTACTCCTTAGATTCATCCATATCCAACATAACAGTTTGCAAGCAAACCATTGTAATGGACACATGGCGTCGAATCTATCTCATATGTTCTTGATTCACAGTATTTGTGGGATCAAATACTGGTCATGACATAAAGCCATGTTACACAAGAACACGATCTCAATCGCTACATTACTACTAAAGTAGTCGACTATATTTCGAAAGAATAGAGAAAGTAGAAATAGAAGAATATCCATAAAGTCATAACTCCTACTAACCTTTTGTCGATGAAGAATAATTGATGTCTTCTTTGTCTTCACAGTCTTCGTCTTCAAGGTCTCTACTACTCTGTCTATATCCCATTTCCGAAATCTAAACTCTAGTAGGCTAAATCAAGAATTGAATTTTGACACCTAAAACTGACAACTAGCTTGACATACCAACGCTAGTGGGTTTGACCGGACAATGCCCTAACACCACCCGCTGTCGTAGATATAAACACTGTCAACAAAGCGCATGAACGATACTGCCACTTTCATAGAAGGGTAAATCACTCGACCCTTGATTGTTATGGCGTACGAAATGCATTTTGGAGGAAACAGAGGGCCGGGGAGATAGATCTCGGACGACAACAAATAGACAAGGATCCCTTGCCCAAACACAACGTCATGATGATTTCCCATGACCCTAGGGACGAGGGATGGGCAGCGTGGGAGGATTCCAAGGAAGAGGCATGCGAATTGTCCAGCGGAAAACAGGATTTCGAGGGAAAAAATAATGTCGTCTTCCAGTTCTCCAAAACCGTCATCGCACAGCAATTCTTTGACTCCCTTGGGTTCAGTGAAGACCAGGTCAGGGAGGCGTCCCAGGCAATCGCTGCTATAGCGGCGGGACACCAGGCGTCATCCAGGGGAAGGATTACCTTTGACAACAGCGATATATGCATTCCGGAGGAGCACCTGCGTCCCTTGTACCTCACTGCAACTGTCAATAAGCAGAAGTTAAGAAGGGTGTTCATCGATGGAGGGGCGTCATTGAACCTTGTCTCGGCACACACCTTGGATCTACTGGGAATACCAAAGGAGGAGATCAGAGAACGAAAAACAGTAGTGCGCGGTTTCGGAGGTCACACCCAAGAGGCGATCGGAGTAATATGCCTTATTATGTCCATTGGGCCGATTAAAGCATTAGTGCCCTTCCATGTGCTAGACGATCACACTTTGTTTCACCTGCTTCTAGGGCGCGGATGGATACGCGATCACCATGTTGTGGCATCCACCTATCATCAATGCATTAAAACTAGCATCGGAGGAAGAGAGTACAGATTGCCAGCCACAAACAACCCTTCACTACGCCAGATCCTGCCATGTGCAACGTTTTGTTTTTTTCATGTGCAACGGATATAGCCGTTGCACAACAATATCCGTTGCACAAAATAGTATATCCGTTGCACATAATAAGCGTAAACATAATAATAATAGCCAATAAATGGGCAACGGTTTATAATTAGTGTGCAACGTTTATATCCGTTGCACAATATGGCATATTTGTAAAATCAATTTAACTTAAGGGCTTTTACCCAGAAGAAATAAAAACATAACAAAAATCTTAATAAACCTAAGTGTTATCCTCGACTATCTCTCTCCTCACTCGACTTCACCTCCTCCTCACTTTCAAGCTCTCGCGAGAAAACGAGTGAAAAAAAAAACTAACCCTAAAATCGACTCCAAATCTTCCAGAAAGTGATGAAATCACTTGGAACCAGTTGAATCAGCACACAAGCTACCACAAATCCTTACCCAGCTTTCAGAAATTCAAAAACCTAACCCTAAAAATTCTATTTGGGGCTAAAATTGATTCCAGAGGTAAACAACTTCTGATTTTTTTAGAGTTTTGATTTTATTCGAGTTTGATTACTCATGTGTTTGTTATTTACTGATTTGGTGGTTGATAATCGAAGGTGCAAACTGTTTACACAGGTGAAAAAAAACCAATTTTTTTTAGGGTTTTGATTTTTTAGGGTTTTGATTCTTATTGAGTTGATTTAAAACTTATGGGTTTTGCTGTATAGGTGATTTTGGGTTAATTTCTGTTGATTTAGGTGATTTGGGGTTAATTTCTGTTGATTTAGGTGATTTCTGTATTAGGGATTTATAACTGCAGTCTATGAGTTTGTAGAAATACCTAAGAGGATGACTTGATTTCAGGTTGACAATGGGTATGTATTGCTTAGATTCGTTCGTTTCTGTTTGTCTCTTGTTTAAGGTTCTGTAAAAATTCATCCTGGGATGACTTGATTTCACTTGTAGGATTAAAAGGATGTTTGCCAAGCTTTACCAGGTCGGTGCTACTAAACCCACAAACCCCCGTATAAGCTTTACTAGGATGTTTACATCTTAGAGACTTCTCGGTTGGTTGTTGCAGGTAAGTGATTATATTTGACCAGGAAGTAGCATTTAAAGATAGCCTTGTTACAGAGGGTGAGACAAAGGAAGCATTAAATTTTTTGCTTGCCTTTTCTGTTGATGCATGTGCTTCAGGGATCAGCATATGGTGTTACAGAACACATAAACTTGAGGAGGTTATACTTAAGCGCACAGGACACATAAACTTGGAGTGGAGTATCGGTTCATACCTTGATGACTTGCCATCTTTTGGTAAGTCGAACAATACAGCAAAAATATAACTCTATTGTGTATCTGACGTAATTCTATATTTTATTGAAGTTACAGACTTAATTTTGAAACTCAGTAACGTGATATGTATGCTTTATTAGGAAGGCTTTTATAACTAGTATGGATGTATAATCCAGAAAGAAATGTTATGAAACTTCTTGTGTATTCTCATCTTTTAGTCAAGATTTGCATTAACTTTATCCCGAGGACGAGGAAAAAGTCTCAGCGCATGTAAATGGTGCTAATACATGTCGTTTTTGCTCAATCAGGGACCACAGTATGTTTGTACCAATTTCTGGACCTTCATATGCACAAACTGTAGCGGTTTACAATAAGTATTCTTAGTAGCTTATGGTGTAGGGTATATGGATTTTTATACGAGACTCCTGCTCGCTTCAAGATATGCTTATTGTTATAACTTTATTTTTTATTTAGTCGGGAGTTCACTCATCGTGTTAAATCAGTATCCATGGCTAAATTTACTTCACAAGAAGTTAGTGCACTGCAAGCAGGAGGAAACGAGGTAGTAAAGCTTTATATACATGTACTTTATGTTGTAGGTGGCCATTGTTTTTTCAAGTTTTCAGTGAATACTTCAATTTCTCATGTTTTTTTCCCCACTAAACTCATCTTCTCAGCGTGCTAAAGAAATTTATTTGAAAGAATGGGACACAGCGCGACAGTCCCTGCCGGATAGCAGGTCACAATCTTACTTTGCTTTATGCAGTCTTTTTGTTGGACATCAAATTGGAAATTATTCTGATTCATATGGTTCCTTTCAGTAATCCTTTAAAAGTTAGGGACTTCATCAAGCATGTCTACGTAGATAAAAGATACACTGGTGAGAGGAGTACTGACAAGCCTCCAAGAGCAAAATCGGTAAGTTAACGCTTTTAGGTGGAAATTGAGGCTGATGAGTATATGCAGCTTGAAATTAATCTCTGAATAAGTTTGCTCCATGTCAGTTTCGTGAAGATAGTTGTTTTTGTTTGTCTTCCAGGGTGACAAGGAGGATTCTTATGAAAACAGGAGGGTAGATACATATAGGAGTGGTTCAAGGAGTCCTCCCTCTGAGAACTCATATGATCACCATGGTTCCTGAAGATGTTAGCTTCTTTCAAAAATGGTTCCTTGTGGCTCAATATATGACATAGTTTTCTGTTGTTGCAGGAGGAGATAACATATCTGTTACCAAGGGTGTCGTTTCCAGAGTTGAGCCAACACAATATGTCCTTTCCACATTCCTGAAGGTATATAATTCCAGTTCCCGTGATAAAGCATTTATAGCAAGTTGATTACTGTCTTGCTGTTGGTGTAAGTTGATTACTGTCTTGCAGTTCCTCGTTATTTTCTTAAACACTACTCTACTGTTAGGGAAATGTTTGTTCTTTCATTAGCATTCAAAACTACAAGGTGAATGAGATGTTCCAAATATGATTCAGGGTGTTCATTAAGAATTTACAATTTAGATTGATTGAGTGGGTAATGTTTTGTCTGACTACCAATCTAACTACCAATCAGCTAATAGATTGCAGGACATACATGGAAGCTATACCAGTGAAGAACCTTGTTAGTGTATTGCTACTTACGTTCAACTTTGCATAATTTACTGCAGCTAAGGTGCGTGCCTTCTTATCGTTACTTCAGTAACTTGCTTGTCCATTAGTTTATTGGAATCCAGATCTAATTAGGCAATAAGAAAATGATGTCCATTAGTTCAGTAACTTGCTTGTCCATGGGTATTATGCAAAATAAGAAAATGCTTATTTTGCAGAGAGTTGAGAAAGCAATCAAACAAAAGTGATGGAATGCCCTCATTCTCAAGGTAAACCATCAGTTTTATTTGTAGAGTGATGCTCTGATTTACTTGGGACTCTTTCTTATGAACCTACTTGTACTGCAGGTTATCCAATTTGGATCCCTGACTAAGAGCATTGAAGATGTCGACTTAGCCACGGTGAATTCTCTTCCTAAATAACACTTTCATTGTTGTTTGTAAGAAACTGGATATTGTTGGACATTTTGGTATGGTCAATATGATCTAACTATTGTTAGTACTGCTGCATCTGTTAACCTTTTCTTATGGAAGAACAAGAAGATTCCAGCTAGACTTAAAAGGTACCCTGTGAACAGTTTTCTCATTTATCTTGCCTGTGTTGCAGGGACAAAGCTTAAAGAACAGTTTTGTTGGTCATTGCTTTACCACCATGGATATGGATATGCACCCTATAGCTTCAATTCTTGTGTTCAATGGATTCCTGAACTCCTCTATGATGTAAGTAATCTGGTGTCTGGCTACATGGTCCGTCATCAAGTAAAACATAATCACCTGTAGCTTCGCAAAGCTGCTGGTCCTAACTTGTTTCACTCAGTCACCTGATATATAATACATGTATTTGATAGAAGTTGTAAACGCACTCTCTTTACCATGGTGTGAATTCTCAGTTCTTGATTCATTGCTATAAAAAGTTGCTGATATTCCTAAGGTTGCAGGAGACAAGTGTTGATGGAAGTCCAAGCTCTAGCTGCTTTGGGTATGTGAAAGCTAAAGAATTCTACACTAAAGTATGATCCGTGGCTGTTATTTTCCCCCCCGGACACGATTCTTAACCGCTAAGGTGAATTCATACATTTTTGGGCTTTCCTTAGTTGTTTAAGGTGTTCACTTGTTAATGTTATTCTCATTAGTAGTTTTGTAGCCATTTGCTTATGTTTTGGATTGAACATTGTCAATTACTTTTGGAATGTTGTAACAATGTGGAATATTCTCAAGTCAGGGTTTGTATTACAGGAATTTTAAAATAACAAATTTTGTAATACAAATTTTGTTATTATTATTTTTTTTTTAATTTCTATTAAAAATTTTGCAACGGATATATTCGTTGCTCAAAATAAAATAACCGTGGCACAAATTGGCTCTGTGCAACGGATGAAAATAATTTGTGCAACGGATATATCCGTGGCACAAATTAATTGTGCAACGGATATATCCGTTGCACAATCCGTTGCGGACATGTGCAACGCCACTTTTGAAACGGAAATAAGCGTGGCACAAAATCTGTGCAACGGTTATATCCGTTGCACATGGGGCGATTTGGCGTAGTGCTTTTGGACCCGAGGAGGCATATATGACGGAAGCAGTCTTTTACCAACCAGCGGGACAGGGTGAAGCGGCTGTAATAGGTTTGTCTCGGACGATCCCTCTACCAAAATGGGAAGAAGATAGTAAAGTCTCGGTCTTTAATCCCGCTCGTTTGGAGATACCCAAAGAAAAGAGGAAGGTTGAAGAAAAGGCGTCTGTATTCAGCGCCGAAAGATTAGGGGCGCAGGTAGGCACCAAAAGGCCAAAGACAGGATTAGAGCCCCGTTTCCACCGCTTCACCACTCAAGGTGGAGGGCATATCTACAGATTATAGCAATCAGCGGAGATGTTGCCACCCGAGCAACTGTGTGAGGCATCTACAAACCAGGTGACACCATCTCCTAATGAGGAAGAAGAAGTAACGGCAGAATCATTACCAGTACAGGAACCCACAGAGATACCATCGTTAGACGAGGTAGAAGAAGTAGACATCGGCGATAAAGAAGAAAGACTAATCAAGATCAGCGCGTCCCTCGGAAGGAAGAACGGAGAAGAATGGTCGAACTATTAAAAGAATATAGAGATGTTTTCGCCTATACATACAGCGAAATGCCAGGCTTGGACGCAGAGTTAGTCGCACACTCTCGAGACGTTCTACCCTACGCGCGCCCCGTAAAGCAAAGAAGCCGTAGCTTTCACATGGATGTGGCATTGGCAATAAAGGAGGAAATCGAGCGACTAGCGGCGGCAAAATTTATCAAACCATAAAGAACGCGCCATGGTTAGCTAACATTGTACCAGTAATGAAGAAGAATGGAACAATCCGCTGCTGTGTGGATTACAGAGATTTGAACAGAGCCTGTCCAAAGGATGAGTTCCCTGTACCGAATGTCGACATGCTAGTTGACGCGACTAGTAACCACCAAATGTTTTCGTTTATGGACGGTTACAGTGGCTACAATCAGATTAGAATGAACATTGTTGACGCGCACAAGACGGCGTTCCAAACACCATTCAGATGCTTTTATTATGTGGTGATGCCCTTCAGATTGAAAAACGCGGGGGCAACTTATCAACGGGCCATGGTTTCTATCTTTCATGATTTAATCCATAGGCAAGTTGAGGTATATGTTGATGACATTGTGGTTAAATCCCAAAGGAGGAAAGATCACATTGACCATTTATGAACGGTATTTGAGCGTTGCAGACAGTACAAACTTTAGATGAACCCTCTGAAGTGTGCTTTTGGGGTCACGTCGGACAAGTTCTTGGGTTTTGTGGTTACCAGCACGGGAATCCAAGTGGATCCAGGAAAGGCGCAAGCAATACTTAGTATGGACAGCCCTACCAACGTACAGGAGCTATAGAGTTTTTTAGGAAAAATATCTTATATTAGGCGGTTCATACCAGGCCTCGCCCAGATGATGGCCGCCTTCACCCCACTTCTGAAGAAAGGGCGTGCATTCCAATGGGAGGATGTCCAGCAGACCGCTTTTGATAACATAAAACGATGCCTGACTTGTCCACGAGTCCTTCGACCACCGATACCTGGCGAGCGGCTACATCTTTACCTAGCATACACGACTGAAGCAATAGGAGCGCTCCTCGCCCAGGATTTGCGAAACAATCAACTTTTTCCTATATATTACATATGTCGCGTACTGAAGGAAGCCGAGGTAAGATACCCCCGCATAGAGCAAGCATGTCTAGCCCTCATCTATGCAGCTCAAAAGTTAAGGTCATACAGGTTAGCGCATCAAACGGTAGTGGTTGCCGCGGCAAACCCCATGGTTATCTAGCCGAACGTCCGTACCTAACTGGGCGAACTGCACGATGGTCCCTTCAGCTGTCAGAGTTCGGGTTACATTACCAGAGACCGCGAGGCGTCAGAGGTCAAGCAATCGCAGATCTTTTATCCGCGTTCCCAGGAAGCGACAAGACTGATTCATGAAGACATCCCTGGGGAGGTAGCAGAACTAGAAGAAGAAGGTACATGGGACATGTACTTTGATGGGTCATCGTATGGGACGTACGGGGGAGCAGGCATTGTGTTCGAAACACCAGAAAAGGAGCTACTATCGTTCGCTTTTAAGCTAGACTTCGCTTGTAGCAACAACATGGCCGAGTACGAGGCATTCTTAATAGGGCTCAAGCTGGCAGAGCAAATGAAACTCCAACGACTTTACGTACATGGTGATTCAAAGTTGGTCACGAGTCAAGCGGGGGGAGAGTTCCAAGTCAAAGAAGAACGATTAGCGCCCTACCGCGTGGAAGCACAGGAGCAGATGGCTAAGTTTGCCCAAATAGAACTAGGGCACACTGGAAGAGCCATGAATAGACACGCTGACGCCTTGGCAACAATTGCGGCAAAAATCAATTTGAACGGTAAAGATGAAGGATCGATTACTGTGTACAGACAAGAGCTGCCTAGTACATGGTTGCGAGAGATGAAATTTGAAGAAGAAAACGACTGGAGAAAGGGAATCATGAGAGAGCTCGGTAAGCCGAAGGAAGAAAGGTCGATATTATTCAAAAAATTGAAATCTTTCATGGTCATCAAAGGGCAACTGTACTACCGAATGGCAGGTGGGGCTCTAGGACGATGCATAGGGAATCAAGAGGCGATGAACCTCTTTGACAAAGTCCATCAGGAAACTTGTGGACACTCAGGAGTGGTTCCACTGTACAGGAGGATACAAAGGAAAGGGTACTACTGGCCTGAGATGGCAACGCAAGCCGCGACTTTACAGAATAATTGCGTGGAATGCCAATCACCGCCGCAGCCATCGGAAGTTTGCACGATTGAAAAATTGGACTGGAGGCAGCCGTACATAAACTATCTAAGAAACGGATCACTCCCGGGAGACGAGGTAGAAGCCTTGGTAATAAAGAAGAAGGCAGCGTGATTCTTCATTAATGAAGGAGTACTGTACCGGCGGAGTTTCAACAACGGTGCCCTAAGATGCCTAAGCAGTGAAGAAGCGCGAACAGTAATGACCAAAGCACATGAGATGGAACATCAAGGAAAGCGCAAACTATTCATACACGTTTACGATAGTGGATACTATTGGCCCACCATGGAGGCAGATACAGCGGATTTCGTAAGAAAATGTGATATTTGCCAACTCCATGGGAATGTCATTCAAGCGCCCCACAAAGAATTACATAGTATAGTTGCTCCATGGCCCTTCCACAGTTGGGGTCTGGACCTGATTGGTCCCATAAGCCCTCTATCTTCTGGAAGGCACAAATATATAATCACGGCCACAGAGTACTCAGCCAAGTGGGTAGAGGCAGCGCCTCTGCGAAACTACGAAGGAGAAACCATTGTTGCGTTTATCAAGGAATACATCATCTGTCGTTTCGGCGCGCCAATGTCGTTTCTGTCACAAGGAAACGGATTGGCAGAATCTACCAACAAAACGCTGCTCCGAATCCTGAGCAAAAACTGTCCATGACAATCACAGAAGCTGGCATGAGCAGCTACCTCTAGCACTATGGGCCTACAGGATCTCCAAGCGGAGTTCAACAGGAGCGTCTCCTTATTCCTTGGTATATGGAGAGGATGCCATCCTACCAGCGGAAGTCGCGGTGCCATCAGCCAGAGTGGCGGTAGCCAGCCACGCGGAACCTGATGATGTAATCAGAATCGCGCATCTTGACGCGCTTGCAGAGAGAAGGACGAGGGCGGAAAAATTCGTTGAAACTTACAGAGCTACTAAGGCGCGTTACTATAACAAAAAGGTAGTACCTCGCTCCTTCGAAGTCGGTGATATTGTATTAAAAATCGCAAAGCACGTACAGAGAAAAGCCAAAGCAGGGAAATTCGCAGCAAATTGGCGCGGACCTTATACTGTGCGAAAGATTGCAGAAAGCGGCTACTATTATCTCAACCACATGAGTGGTAAGGAGATTGATACCCCGATTAATGGAAAATGGATTAAATTATACTATGCATAAGAGGATAGGGTCATAGGATACTGGCGGTAACTTTTACCCTTTATTATTATTAATCTGTGTTCGTTTATTTATCATTATATGTAAACCATAAGAAAAAACAAGAGAAATATATGCTCATTCCTTCAATCATTTACTTTATGAGCACCGAAAACCCAGAGAGTGCATTGAACACGATTACCTCAGGAGCGCACTGAACACGCTTCCTTTTATAACAAAATCGATTTAACACAAGGGCACTGATCACCCTGGTCGATTGGGCACCGAAAACCCATAAGGAGCGCACTGAACACACTGCCTCAGGAGCGCACTGAACACGCTTCCTTTTACTGGAACATGCTCGGTGGAACGCCCGATATGCGACCACTCTAAGACAGGCGTTATACCAACTGATTAATGTATACATCATCAAAACATGCTCGGGGCGTTACACCAACTATCAGAACATGCTCGGAGGGTCGCCTAACACGCGCCCTACCAGCAAAACAAAATTTTAAATAGCCTCAGAGCCGCATATCAAGATCATGCAAAGATTATGCAAACACATTATGGGAATACGCTCGGGGCGATTATACCAGCTAATTAATCTACGATTATCTATCAAACTATCGAAACATACTCGGAGGGCCGCCTAACACGCGCCCAACCAGCAAAACAAAATTTCATATAAAAACGCCTTGACGCGTCTCATTTATGCAAAAATCAAATCAATTACATCATAGGTCTACGCGCCTTTTGAAAAAGCTCCAAGAGCCGCATGTCAGGGAAGCTTATGCAAATGTTATGCACCATATTATTGGAACACGCTCGAGGCGTTAAACCAACTGATTAATCTACGTTATCTATCAAACTATCGGAATATGCTCGGAGGGTCGCCTAACACGCGCCCTACCAGTAAAGAGCGCCTTGAACACGCTGTCTGTCCACGATTTTACTAGTTTAAACACAAAACACATCAATAACATTACCCCGCGAAGGCGCACAAACAAGAGTTACTTTCTACTATAAAAAGAAAATCAGTCAACTACAGAAGAGCGCGCTCTCACAATAATAAAGAGCATTACAGTATATATTAAATATTAGCCAGTTTAACTAGCTCGGTTTCACATTCAGCAAAGCGTTGTGCGACAAAATCAACGGAATCCCGTGCATACTCCACATAATATTCTTCTTTGGAAAGTTGTTGCACGAGCTCATTATAGCGATGACGTGCCTTGCCTCGTAAATTCGAATATGCGCCGGCACGACGAATCAATTCCATAGTCTCACATTGTTCCGACAAGGCCACACGGATGCTCTTACATCGTTGTTCATGTGATTGGAGTAAACCTTTAGTCTCCAAAAGAATAGTATGTAAGCGCTTTGTTTCCTTCTCAAGATTTGCACGCTTTAACGCGCCAGGAATAGCGGGGAGATCGCTAATACCCACAAACCATCCAGAGATGCCATCTCGACTGATTGAAAAGAAACAAAATGACAATTGAAAAATAGGCAATTGGAAAACGCTTTTTTATATATACTGACAAAACTAGCAAATTAAATGCAAAGGGAGTTGCCTTGGGCATGAATGACATGTGTCAAATAAAGATACGCTTCCATTAAATTAAAAAAGCCATACGACATCTACATGGGAAAAGATTAGACTAACGGCATGACCGCGCCTACAGCTATGACGCGCCTACATCGCTCAAGTTCCCCGTCAATGTCTTTGACAAAACGTTCGGCCTCCAAGAGGCCACTGAGAGCGCTAGTACGACGATTATGAGTTCGGTCCATTCGCCTACGAAGCCCAACCTCATTATGAGAACCAAACTGAACACCGGGAGCGTGACCGGCAACACAAGCGGCCTCCCACTCAGCGTGATGCTCGTTCCAAATCTGTTGAAGAGCCTCATAGTCTTCTCGCCTATGCGTGACTAGCAGCTCCATCTCTTCCTTGACCGATTCCAGTCGCCCAATTTCTCGCTCTAAATCCAAAGGAGTAGACATAGACGGCGCCGAGGACAAGGATACAAAATAGCCGCGTAAACGAAACGCCATTTGAAATTACTTGCAAAAAAAAAAAAAAAAAAAAAAAAAAAAACGCGAGAAAAGAGAATGGGATGAAAAAAGATAATGAAACACACACACATATATATATATACATCCTCAAGAGTCAACATTCTAGAGGTACATTTATTACTACACAGAAATCGAAAAGACAGCTCCCTTGACCGAAAAACATCCCTTCTAGACACTTCGACTCCGAAATGAACGAAACAAAACAAAGGCACGGGCTAATGATGAATTTATTATGCGCAGAGCCCAAGAGCTGTCATATAAACTCAAAGTAGAGAATATCCGACGCGCCCTACAGCTTCGAAGGCGCTCCAAAGAAACTTCATCAGGCTCGTGCCCAGATAGTCTTGCCCTTTCCACCAAGGAGTTTACTTCGGCAAACTCAAGACAAGAGTCATCTGACAACTTCCCAAAATAGGAAACTACTATAGGTAAAACAAAGCTCGCCCTGCGCAAACGTTGAATCTCATTCCCAACCCTTGCGAGATAGCGCCATATACACAAGTATCTGCAGATTAAAATAATAGGATGCAAACAAAACACCCATACTCCAACTATTTAAATGGAATCAATCATTAATACAAATAATAAAGGTTAAACACGAAAACCAATATCCAAAACTCAAACAATAGACAATAATATCCTTCTTCGCTAAAAAAAGGGGGGGGGGGGGAAGGGGAAAGAATTCATGATTCGGCCTCCAGATCAGCCAACTCCTTTCGTTTCATCTCTAGCTCCTGATCAACCTGCGCGACCTCCTGCTCTAATCCGCCAAGGGCATCGGTAACACTACTGAACTCCAGGGCGATCTTCCGCTGTTCCACAGTTTTAACCTCGACCTCAGTAGTCAACCGCTCCCTCTCATAGATCAGTTGCTCAATCTCGGTATATAACTTCGAGGCTCTGGGATCAGGCTTGGTTCTCACCTTCTTTAATAGCTCTCGTAGCCAAGCAACGTTGAGTTGCGTATACTCTGCAATAGAAAGATCCCCCTCCCATTTCGTCATCTGGCTCTCGGAAGGAGGGTCCTGCTCAGCGCCATATAGGCCAGTTGCAACAACTAGTAGGTCACGGACCATCTTCACTTGTACCGACGCACCGAGACTTTCCGCCATATTCGAGGACACGATATGGCCATGACGCTTCAGAATTCTACTATAAGTGCCTGCGTACACTGAAGGAACCCAAAACCCATGAACGAGCTCAAAAGCCTCACCCTCAAAACCGATATCCGACCGATCAAAGGCTCGTTCGAACAAGGGCAAAACAGCAGCATTACGAGCTGTCTTAACAGAGGAGGAGCGGGACGTATTAACAGCTGGAGAACGAGTTGCAGCAGCGGCAGGTGAACCTAACACCGCTGAAGTCGAGGGTCGATTGACAATCTTGTCATTTCTAGGAGGCAAAGAGCTCCTCATGCGCTTCTCACTACTCGCGTTGTCAGTTTCTTTGTTCACACGCTTTCCATACCCGTTTCCTATCAAAAATAATAAGAATAATAGTAATGTCAGTAAAGCCATACAAAAAAGGGGAATGAAACACACTCGGGCCAGGGTAGGTCGGCACGGCTCACCGGCTCAATAGGCGCTGAGGTCGTTTCTTCGTCGACGTCTGTATCACCTGCCTGCTCGTCTGAATAATCCCCGTCGAAGGAACCTAGGGTAAAACGTATACAAGATCAAATTCTCTCTTAATTCGCAGAGAAATGAAACAGATACTAGAGCCTTTATATAGAATAATTTTTCCTCTTGCCTAAAAAAGGGGGGATTAAATGCGCTCCACGTATAAAATTTAAAGCATACCTGGATCAGACAGTACAAGGTCAGGATAAGACGGGCCCACTTGGTGCTCTCTCCCTGACTTCGATGAACTGAAGGATTCCAAAACAGCAGACGGAGAACTCAGGGAATTCACATGATCGCGCCTAACAGAACAAACTAAAGGCTTTAAACGCGTTAACGTCATCACGTCAGCCGGTTTGGGACCGACGCTCTGATTACGACGTTCAAATTCCCGAACAAACTCAGGGTTGCTCGAACGAGTCGGGGTTTGCACGGACGCGGCACGTTTTCTCTTTGAGGAGGTTGATGGACGCGCCTGTTTAGTACAAGACTTGTTAGAAAGGGAGGATATACACCGAGGAACGAGAACTATGCCCGCTTCCCAGTTTCGTTTATCAATCAGGGCCTTCCCACGCCACTCATGCTCGGGCATGTTAAACCATTCCTCCAGAGACCGCTTGCGCGGTCCTGGATCATGAGCGCCGTCAGGCTACGGGCAAGCAAAAACTTAAGTAAACAAAATGTCTGGAATACAATCACACGAACACAAAATATAAAATTGATATACTAAAGGGATGGTCACTCACCAAAACACCTCTGTCCAACATAGTGCTGGGCGCTGAGGGAGATGGCTTGGGGACTCGAGTCGTCCGCGATCGTCCTTGGCCGCCAGCAGCTTTTGGGGAGGAAAGGGGGGCCCTCCTTTTTGACTTAAGCTTCACAGCCGCGTCGGGATCCAAAGGAAGAGGACCCCAAGCTGTCTCAGAAGAAATCCGAGCACGACCCTTGTTCCCAGGAACCAACCTCAGAGGTTCTGCTACACTTTTCTCAAGCACAAAACGGCCAACATGGTGCATTTCGCAAAGCTCATCTTTATCCGGCGCGGGGTAGACAACACGGGCAGTGACCAGAAAGTTCATCACACGAGTTAAAATCTCATTCCAGTAAAAACG
>JAJJMA010331484.1:0-20890 GCA_023529015.1 Papaver nudicaule
GTACTTGATTCCCCTAGTTGACGTCCTTTACAGGCCTAGGAGTTGCTCCACTTCGCTTCGTGAAGAGTAGCGCTACCCTGCCTCTAACAAGATGCCTGGTGTACTCAGATTGCAATTAAACAAGAATGCGATTGTGATTTCCTTTAGACTTAAGGTCAAGGTTAATGGAAATCAATATACTGATTAAGGCTTATTGATCTAGCCTAAACAGCTTTACCTCGTAACGCGTGACGAACCTAGTATTAAACCTAGTTCGTGAATTTTCGTTATGGAACTTCTAGGTCTTATAACACCGAGTGCAGCCTTACGAAGTTTCTATCAAATCTTGGTCTTTGTATGACTGAATAAATCAATCGACCCAAGATACAGGATCAAGGAATTTTACTTCCGACCTGTGCTTCACGATCCTCAAGTGAAGTATTTCAAATAGTCGTAGTCCAAGAAAAGGACTTCGAGATGACGACCAACCTTTATGCAAGGATACACAGATGTGTAGAGGATTAAAGTTTTATCTTGCAGAAGGTCATCTATTTATAGTGATCATCAAGGGAGGCTTTGCTTTAAAGTTAAGAAACCTTGAGTGAGGCTCAAACAAGTTTCCGAACTTAGAAAAGTCCATATGCTTGCTTTGAGGTCCAACTCAATCTTCTTCTAACCCGTTTGTCGAAACCTAAAGGTTGTGAGAAGACTCGCCTTGATCCAAAGAAGGATGGCATCGGCTCAAACAAGTTTGACCATGCGTGGAAAGTGTGGAAGAGCTCCATGAGCCGGATTGCATATGGGTTCAAGAATCCAAACACAACCTGACCGAAAATTTCAAGAATGAAATTTTCCATGGCTTATATGAATGCGTTCATGAACGCGAACATAGAGCAACTAATGGGGTTCAGGAGAATTACTGAACTCGTATGAACGCGTACATACAAAATATGCTCGTTCTCTGAAATGCCTATCACCAACATATGAACGCGTAGACTGTTGAGGTCTATTTCAAGAGACAAATCTACTCACTTCTACTTAGTCATATGATCACAAGTAATGTGAAATGCTAAGAGAACCAATCCTTAAAAATCCTTCGGATCACACAAAAAACATCATAGACTATTTTAAATGATAGAATGGTAAATGCGAAACTGAAAGGAAAACCTTTCTAACCTTTAATGAGGACGATCTGTTTTATCAAGTATGTAAGCTCCGGTCTTCATCTTCATGTGGTCTTCATCTCGAATACCTAACCTATCCTAGTCCGAGTTGTATTGTAGACTTATCAAGGATTGTGTTTTTGTCATCTAAACTTGACAACTGACTTGAGATAGCAACATCCGTGGGTTCAACCGAGCAATGCTCTAACAAGATTAACAAGTATTTGACAAATGACGAGTCTTCGTGTTGGTTTTAAGAAATTTATGAACCAATGGACTAGAATCAAGAGAGAGTACCCTGATACATTGAAAATCAGGGAACCTTTAGATCTAAAGATAAACTGAACTAATATCGTAAATCTAAAGTTTATAATCGATCTATATTTCATGTGATTTTCATGGATTTAATTTTTATCTTATTTCTATAGGAAAAGGATAGGAACCTTGGTTTAATAGGTCAAGAATCTTTCAGAGAAGATGTGGCAGCTGAAAAAAATTGGGGGTGGGGGTGGGGATCTGCATACGGGGATCTGCATACTGAATTTTGAAGGAATTTGTGAGTCCGCAAATATGTATAAAATCTAGGGAAACTGAACTTGTAATTAACGCTTTTTATTTTGGTCAATTATATCTACTGTAACATGTGGTTTGAGTTTCAGTGTAGATGTTTCTCTGCAGTTGGAAATCATAATTTTGTGTGTGTATGTTACTCAATTGAAATACCACAATGTTTCATTTGAGTAAATCTAATTTGTTGTTTTGACTTTGTTTAGTGCAGAATAAAAAGTTGTTTATGTTGAAGACCAACAACAAAATATTTCAGATGCAATGGATCTACTTTTCCACCTTTCTATTGTAATCGGCGTAAATGGTTAATTTGGAATGTTTTTTTTACAAGGATATTACAATTCAACATATTTATTCTCTTCCTTAATTAATTGCATAATAAATAATGTTTATTTAGGATTGATGGTTTTGCAATTACCGGAGAACGCACCCCATATTTAATCTTCTTGTTACTCCGTTGTATCAAAATTGGATAGTGGATCCTCATGTATTTTTAATTTTGTTGATCACTTCTTTTCAATTGTATTGACATTAAATATATTTATTTTAATTGATAAATTTGTAAAAACTTTGATTTCTTACCTATTGTTCATTTTATACACGACATAAGATATATATATATATATATATATATATATATATGGTAGCAATTTTAAAAAGAAGATTGGGTGCATCATGCTTATATAATTCGTACTTTGATTTTTTTACACAATCTTTTGTTTTTTTGAATCATCCAATCACGGAAAAAGGCATGTCTAACAAGCATACGTTAGTGATTAACCTTGAAAACCAACTATTGGGGAAATGAAAAATATGTCGGATGCTGGCGGGTCTACAAAGAATTTTCTTCACTCGTTATTTGAGGTTGCTCGTATATTCTATGGATTTGGAGATTGGTTGCTGTCAATAATAGTCCGATATCCGAAATCCGCTTTTGATTATTCGAGATCCTATAGGATATTATCCGTTATATCGGATATCGGATATCATATCGGATATTTTTATCGGATATTTCTCCTTAACCTATCGAAATCGGTTTAGACCCCATCCGATTGTTAATATCCGATAGGCATAGGGACGTACTTGTAATTTTCCATCACCTCCTAAATATTAGCCATTCAGATTTTACTAAATACCATCTGAACCGTTGATTTCTAGGTATATCCTCCCCATTTTTTATATCTTATATAATATTATCGGATATCGGATATCCTATAGCACCATCTTACTTTTTTTAGCATCTGTTTTTGTGTTTCTTATCATGTGTGTGTGAGAGCAAGAGACTTAACTATTTAAGAGTAATGTGTTTGAATGTGTCTTTGAAGACAATTTGGATGATATGTTAGAGAAATTGAACTTAAATTTAAGTATGAATATGTTTTACAGGTTTTTCGTCAGTAATCGGATAAATATCCGATATCCTATAGCTTAGGATATCGATATCTGATTTTTGATATCCTATAGGAAATATTGGGTATCATATAGCACTAAGCCTATCGAATATGGATTTGTCAATATACTATAGGATATCAAGATTGACAGCCCTAAGATTGGTGATCAAGATGTTTGAGAACTACCATATGAGCAAATTTTTCTTAAATTCAAATCAAAACCTTTTAACTCGGTAAATCATTTTCAACATGACATTTCATTATCATGTAGTAGGGTGTTTTCTGTATACATGCTAAGAAACTAGGCATTTTATTACCATATTGGCACCATGTTTCCTTCTGAGACATTTCATATACATCATCATCATCTCTTAATTGCACGATATAATGTAATTGTGAGTTTATCAGTAATTTATATTCTCTAATTATATAAGTACGTCTTTTTATTTTGATTATTAGGGGAGGTGTAGCTTAAGAACTAAGAACTTTTGATTGGGGCTCAAGCAAGTTCACGAACTTAGAATAGTCCATGAGTTGCTACATGTCCAATATTTACTTCTCGAACTGCATAAAGCCACAAGTTTCTAAGGTACTGAAAATATTCGCCTTAACTCATAAGACCGTTATAACAGTTCGCGTTAAATTTCGGTTCTGACTCACCTGGTTCGTGATAGGTACATGAACCATTATATACACTTTGGAGTTCAGAAACTTTTCACTCTAGTATGGTTCTCGGTAGGTACCTGAACTTATTAGCTTGAGTAATCAGTTTCTAATTCCAATGTCTAAGCCATTGTACATCGATGAGTGCTCATATCAAAAGTTCCAAATCTTCGTACACAATAGTAAATCAAGTGTTAAGACTCAAAGATTCTTTTTTAATACTTTTGTGAAGATCAATATACAATGCCATCGACTATTATTTGATAGAATGGTAAACACGAGATCGAGGAATAATCTTTACAAACCCATTGACGAGAGGACGAAAAATAATTAAATGTGTAAGCTATGGTCTTCAATATTCAATCGATCTTCGTCTCAATACTAATCTATCCTAGTCCAAGAATGACATTGTACACTAGGATTGTATTTTGGCAACTAAACTTGATATACAAACGCCAGTGGGTTTAACCGAGCTACACTCTAACAATGTGTTTCTATCTCCTAAAAGTATAAATTTCTCATTAAGTTTCACCTTCCAAAGCTCTTCCTCATACTCATAAAAATTCTTTCTATCATTTGGATTGGATGTTAGGGTTATCAAGTCTTATGTTTGGGAAGGCCAAGTAAAAGTCCAACTTATTATTCAGAGAAATGATGTTTTTCTGAATATTACCAAAGTCATTCTTATTCCATTTTCCAACATTAAATTTAACAACATAAATTATTATTATTATTTTTAAATTTTTTTTTTTTATATAACACATAATCTTGCAAACTCTGGATATTGGTCTCGCACGAGTAACGGATTATACTCCTACATGCTTGGTCCTTTTGGAATAACCCAAAAATTTTGAACGATCATGTCATGGCACATCAATATTAAGTAAGATGGGGGTGTGGTCAGATCCTACATAGGAGAGGTATGTAACACTAACATTAGGAAATATGGTAATCCACTCCATGTTGGGTAATCTCCTATCAAGTCTTATTTATTCAACAAGTATAAACCTAGCTTGTAAATTATTTGAAATAAATGGTAAGCCCAAAAAACCTGGATTGTTCAGGCTAATGTTATACAACAAACTATTATACTTCTAGTGTCGTGCCAGATTTTCGCATTTTTTCATGATGATAGAGAATAACACTCAACTCACCGCATTATTCATGTAACTACCCGCATTATGAACCATTTTCCAAGAATTATTCTTTCTAATGTCCTTGTTTAGACAAAATCTCGCCGAAATTTCGGATTTCGGTATAGCAACGAGACAAAATGAACAAATTTTACGAGACGAAATCCGAACGAGATAATCGGTTGACTCAGCGGAAATTGGTATGAAACGAGTCACCGAAACTAGGGGTATGTTAGTAATTGACTGCTGAAAGGGACGAAGCCCTAGATTTATCCTCTTTCTCTTTCGATTATTCTTTCTTCTTAGTTTCTTCTAATGAACTTTTGCTACTACTTCGTTTGCTGCTGCTGAAGAAGAAATTGAACCAAGGGATATCTGCTACAAGGTTAGTAACTAATTTCTGCTTGCTACTGCAGTTCCTGTAAAAAAAAAAAAATTTCCCCTTAATTTTGTTCGAATGTCTGATATGGTTTTCTCTTGCTACAGCAGTTCCTGTCAAATCCCCTCTCTTCTTCTACTACTAGATTTATAACTAATTTCTACCGGCTTCAAGGTTAATATCTTCTTAGTAGGTTTACAAATTTGGATTCATGGATATTTTGTTGATTAGGTTTACAAATTTGATATTTAATTTAAGAGAAGTGATTATAATCAATTAATACAAATATCATACAAATATGATAAGAGTTACTTGGGTTCTCATGCTTGAATGTCTTTAGTGGATTTTGATCATCTTTCTTTTGTACCAAATTCAATTGAGATGCATTCTCTTCCTTATGTCCTTGTTTTGCACTCTTTTTGTATGGTGTGTTTCCATTCAAACATTCGTTTGATTGAATGGTCTCAACCAGTGATTAAGAGACTCACAATAGGGATCTTTATTACACTCAGCGATACAGACACTCTACTGTGTTATGTGGGTCTGTGATAATTTGAGTCTTTGATAATGGGGAAAATTGGGAATATGCCCCAAATTTTCAGCTGTAACTAGGTAATCTACCCCGAAATTCCAATGTTCGGTAATCTGCCCCACCGCCCAAGCTTTCCCATCCATTAGAGTTAAAAAAAAAGTCAATTCATCACACTTGTGGACCACACATGCGAAAACAAAGACCGATATGCCCACAAATGATTGATATCCATCCTCACCATTAATGACGTTTATATTCTTTCTTTTCTGTTGTTTAATGGCTATATTTCAATTTCACATTCCGGTCAACCAGCTCACATAATCATATTTAATTTGAAACTCCCATTATCAAATCTCTACTCAAAGAATCAAATAATCAACCAAAAGCCCCACACCGTATTTTTCTTATTAATCAACAATGAATCTTCTAATTGTAAGATCCTTAAATGTATATACAACTGCACAATCTGAATTATCAGTTATTGGACCATTTCTTGGTTTGTGCACAAGGATGCTTCATCTTGTACATTGACAAGAAGCCATGTCCATGTATTCACGTTTACAATTCAATTTATAGTCATTTCAACATAATTGACGGGTTATAACATCCACAATTATAAAGTTGAAATTTACATCTAGTTTATCAATCAGAGGATTTTGCGACCAGGCCGACTGATATTACTATGAAAGAATGCAACATTGCACACCAACCATTTGCAACACCCGTTTTAGGGGGTAAGAGCCGTAGATTTTGATCGACTAATCCACACCAAAATGAGAGGAGTTGTTACATTACACTCAGTTTATTCCATTGAACTGAAAGTGATTCTAAGTTATAACCAGAACAAATTGACTAACATAAAAGAGAGAAGTCGTGTTAATCTATTAGGTGCCATCACTGCTGATGTTCTTGTTCGGCTGCCTCTGTGAAACTGTGATAGTCGTAAGATGATGGATGTGTTAACTAGGTTTAACGTGGGCGTGCGGTTTACACATTCACATGAAGGGGTTTAGTTGTCTTTTTTTTTCCTCGCATGTGTAACATGACATGTGTGCACATTTGACTTTTTCACAGACTTGGATGGAATTTTAAACGGTCGGGGCAGATTACTGAACATTGAAATGTTGGGGCAGATCCCCTAGTTGCTGCTCAATTGGAGCATATTCCCCATTTTCCCTTGGTAATGTATTTCTACTGTATGATAATGTAATTCTACTGTGAGTCTGTAATAATGTAATTCTACTGTATTTGAACTTGTAATATACACACACACACATATAAATATATGTATATTTTCAGTGTTTTGTAGTTGTGAATCGTGATTATGGATTCTTCCAATGTATCCATTTCGAACACGACCGAAGAGGTGGGAAAGAATGTACTGAAAATTGTAACTAGTCTTACTTCTGGAAAGACGTTGAATACTCTTGTAATCTGCTGAACCGAGTAAAGACCAACAATGCCTTGTTTTTATGAATCAATGAGAATCGCAAGGGATCAACTCCAAATGATTGGTACTTGGGATATAATAAATGTCGTCTTTGAGAAAATGTGGAAGAGAAACTTCAATCACCCTTTATATTGTCCGGCTTATTATTAATGACGATGACGGGAATGCTCGTGATGCTATATTTTTGGATGAGCATGATGAAAGCGATGAATGGTTGGATCTTCATAATTTGTATCAATTGGCTAGGCAAGGCCGCAAGGTAATTAGGTAGCTATGGAAGATTTTCAAGAGATTGTCGATGAAGAAAATGGACCAGTTGGTAGGAGAGGTGCTACTAGTTCTCAAAGCAAGTCTAACTTTCCAACTGACTCTGAGTTGGATGGATATGATACTGATCAGCCGTTGTTGGACACTGAAAGAGGACTCCTTGGTGATGAGTCTGGTACCAGACTTTAGATGATGAAATCTATAATGATGATTCTTATGATGTTTAATTAGGAGTTTAGGCAGCGAACTTTATGTTGTTTTGTATAAGACTGTTATGTTAGTTCTGTTAGAACTTTATCTTGTTTTATAAACTTAATCTTATTTTTGTAAGAATGGTAATATGCTTGTTGGTCCAAGTATCTTTTTTATAATTTAAAATTTTCTATCATACCATTCCTATACATTGTTAGGAGATGGGAATCAAGGTTCCGAGATTGCTCTGAGATTTCACCGAGAATCTCATCGAGACAAACTTGTCCCATTGACCCAGTCCTCGACCGAGACGATCGAAACCGAAATTAACTAAATTGGTATGGACAACCATACATGTACCATTTGCCAGTTGACCCCTGTGAAATGGTTCAAAATTTTGAAATAGTTCATTAGTCTCTTAAAACTTTCATCCACCTGATACGTCTAAAGGTAACGATCTTCATGATGGTGGCTGAAATTAACTACAACAATTTCGATTCCATTTTTTCTATAAAGCACAAACGACAATAGATTTGATTAATCTGAAACTAATCATTTGGAGATATATTTTGAAAAAATTCCTACAAAAAATGAGTGCATTCGATGATACCAAAACCCACCATTGACCAATTATAAACATAATTTTTAATTTTCAACAGTTGATTTTCAAAGTGGTAGATGATGTAGTTTTATGCGTCCCAAATTGTGCTCATCTTTAGAAATTTTATTTAACTTTTAAACTTTTTATCATATAGCCAATTTATTTATTTTTCCGGAAGCAAAGGCAGAAGCCATCATATATTAAGATAGTTGTACAAGTTACAAAAAAGATGCTCTGCCTGTCCAAAGATGCCTACAGCAGAGCATCCAGTACCCACAAAATATGTTACATCGATCGTAAACTGACTGCGTAACCCAAGCACACGTTCGAAGGTTTCCAAATTAGTTGCACTCACTGACTTAAGGCTCCACAAGCCACCTGAAAATGGGCATCTCCCTCTTTCTCTTGGACTTTCTCACTTCGAGTCCCCAGTTCCCACATGGTATATACACACACACTCACAAACTCTCTCTCACTCTCTAAGCTGAAGAAGAAAAGAAATGTTCGAAAAACCCTACAATTCTTCTCCTCGTTAAGTTCTCAACAACAGGTTTGTAATTCGATTTTGTACCCAAATAATAATAATTACTAGGGTTTTAGGTTTTAAGTTTTGATTTAACCTCACCTGGGCCACAAGGGTTACAGAGAATCTTTGATAGGAGAAATGTAGGGTTTTTTCTCTGTTATAATGATTCCTTGATATTGGGTACTACTTGCAGATTCATTCCTTCTCCATTTGGAAAGATGCAGAAGCTCTTGAATCTCCGAGGTTAGCCGTAATCTTGCTTATGTATCTTTATTTACTGTATAATCATTTCTTGAATTTTTCTCAAGTTAATTCGTATAATAAAAATGATTGTTCAGATAACTTTTTTTTGGCTCTAATCCATTTTATATACGGCTCCTATGTTCTCTGGTATGTCTTACAAATTACTTATCTCTTTGTGCATTGTGAGATTGGGTTTACAAGATTCTATTATGGCATTGTAGGAATCTCTCATTCTGACTTAAAGCATCGGAACATATACACTTTTCACAAGGAATTCTCATCCTTGCATAATGGATCTTCTTCGGAAGTGGATAGTAAGGCATGTCCTGTCAGTGACGCCACTTACCAGGGTTACTTGAGAAAAGCAGATGTAAGACCAGTAATAGACGAGGTTTGCCGCATTTTGGGCAGTGGATCTTGGGGACATGCTATAGAAGATGCTCTATCTTCTTTGGACCAGAAACATCAACCAGAAATAGTATATGGAGTCTTAAAGAGGTTGGAGAATGTCACTTTAGCAGTGAATTATTTCAGATGGGTTGAGAGGAAAACAGGCCAAGTGCACCATGGAGGAGCATATGATGCACTTCTCGTGGTAATGGCTCGGAATAAAGGTTTTGGTGATATAGAACAGATTTTGGAGGAGATGAGTCTTGCTGGATGTGATCTCTCAATTGATTGCTGCATCGAATTAGTTACTACGTGTATAAATTCTCGATTGGTTAGAGAAGCCTACAATCTAATACAAACAATGCGTAAATTTGAATATCGTCCAGCCTTTTCGGCTTATACTAAGCTGATTGGTGCCCTAGTGGCGGTCCATGAGCCAGATCTCGCGCTCTCCCTTTTTCATCAGATGCAGCAAGTAGGCTATGCAGTGAATGTGCCTTTATTAACTACTGTCGTTTGCGCAGTTGCAAGGGATGGCCGTGTGGATGCTGCTCTCTCTTTACTAGATGAGATGAAGAACAAGCCGTTTACTGCTGATATAGTTCTTTATAATGTTTGTATTGATTGCTTTGGCAAGATTGGTAAGGTGGATATAGCATGGAAGTTCTTCCATGAGATAAAAACAAAAGGCCTCGTGCCTGATGATGTGACTTATACAAGCATGATTGGAGTTCTCTGGAAAGCAGGTCGGGGTAATGAAGCTGTGGATCTATTTGAACAAATGGAGGTTAATAGAAAAGTACCATGTGCTTATGCGTATAATACCATGATCATGGGTTATGGTTCTGCCGGAAAGTTCAATGAAGCTTACAGATTACTTGAGAGGCAAAAAGAGAAGGGTGTTATTCCCAGTGTGATTGCTTATAATTCTTTCCTTACTTGCCTTAGGAAGAAGGAAAACTTGAATGAAGCTTTGAGGATTTTTGAAGAGATGAAGACTGATGCAAAACCCAATCTCCAAACCTATAATATTCTCGTAGACATGCTTTGCAGAGCAGGAAGACTTGAGGCCGTATATAAATTGCTAGATTCCATGGAAGGAGCTAAGTTATTTCCCAACGTGGTCACTGTGAATATTATGATTGATCGGTTATGTAAAGCACAGAAACTCACTGAAGCTTGCCAAATCTTTAAATCCTTGCACGAGAAACATATTACCCCGAATGACTTTACCTACTGTTCTCTTATTGAGGGTTTGGGCAAGCATTGTAAGGTTGACGAGGCTTACGATTTGTTTGAAGAGATGATAGATGCTGGTCATAATCCAAATGTTGTTGTGTACACTTCCCTGATTAGAAACTTCTTCAAGTGTGGTAGGAAGGAGGATGCACACAAGGTTTACAAAGAAATGACACGCAGAGGGTGTCCTCCAGATCTCACCCTGCTGAATACCTATATGGATTGTGTTTTCAAGGCTGGTGAAACTGAGAGAGGCAGGGTCTTATTTGAGGAAATCAAGTCTCGCGGTTTCACACCAGATGTACAGAGCTACTCGATACTTATTCATGGCCTTGTTAAGTCTGGATTTGCACGAGAAACATATGAGAAGTTTAATGCAATGAAAGAACAAGGATTGGTTCTTGATACTCGTGCCTACAATGCTGTTATAGATGGGTTTTGTAAATCAGGAAAGGTAAATAAAGCATACCAGCTACTGGAGGAAATGAAAGCCAAGGGTCATCCACCAACCGTGGTTACGTATGGATCTGTAGTTGATGGACTTGCTAAAATTGATAGGCTCGATGAAGCTTATATGCTCTTTGAAGAAGCAAAGTCAAGAGGAGTGGAGTTAAATGTAGTTGTATATAGCAGTATAATTGATGGGTTTGGGAAAGCTGGTAGGGTAGATGAGGCTTATCTGGTCATGGAGGAATTGATGCAGAAAGGTTTAACACCTAATATTTACACGTGGAATTGCCTTCTTGATGCTTTAGTGAAGGCAGAGGAGGTTACCGAAGCCCTAGTGATCTTTCAACAAATGAAAGATTGGAAATGTCCTCCCAATAACATAACATATAGCATCCTCATCAACGGTCTGTGTAAGATTCGAAAGTTTAACAAGGCGTTCGTGTTTTGGCAAGAGATGCAGAAGAAAGGTATAATGCCTAGTTTGGTTACCTACACTACCATGATCTCAGGGCTCGCAAAGGCTGGGAATGTAAGTGAGGCATGTGCGGTTTTCGAGAAGTTCAAATCGAAAGGCGGAGTTCCTGATTCTGCTTGTTATAATGCTATAATAGAAGGTTTGAGCAATGTAGGCAAAGCCATGGATGCGTACGTAATATTCGAGGAAACACGGTTAAAAGGTTGTAGCATCAATACAAAGAGCTGTGTTGTTCTTTTGGATGCGTTGCAGAAAGCTGAATGTCTTCAGCAGGCGGCAATTGTTGGTGCTGTACTCGGGGAAATGGCAAAATCTCGGCATGCTTCAAGATTGTTGTAACATTAGTTTTAAGGATAGAGCTTGGAACTTGATTATTCTCTTATGTTATTATACAAGGGATGTTCGTTTTTACAGTAAAGTGGTCATGTGCTCTAAACGACACACATCTGATTTGTTATCGAGGTTAGTCTTAACAGTTCCAAATTTGGGTGTTATCTCTTGGCAGCTGTAAATTGAGCATTCCTTTATTAGTTGATGAACTCCTCCCACCTTCTATTTCTGTCTGTCTTAGTTCGGAAAGTTACTGGTGTCTTTTTCCTTCTCATGATTCTCTCCTATTGCAGGTTGACAGCATGTTGGGCAAACAAGAAATCCAAGAGAACAGGATTCTATGCGCAAGTGGAAACGAGGGCAGGGTAAACTGGGATGATCTGACAAAGAGCGGGTGTTGGTCCTTGCTTCCAGCAATAGAGAATTGAATCTCGATGAAGCCGTCAAAGGAGGCTTGTCCAAAGGTAAGCGTTGTTCCCACCAGTTACTTCATTATTATAGATGTTATCTTTCTCATTAGCATTTATTATTTACAATTATTTCTTTCAGATTTATGGTTAAGAGGGTGCGCAATATCAATACAGAGAGCTGTATTTTATATTTTGGTGCATTGCATGAAGCTGAGCATCTTTAGCAGGCGGCAGTTTTGGTTCTGTACTCTGGGAAATGACAAACTCTCAGCATGTTTCAAGATTGTTGTTAACATTTGTTTGTGGGTCGAATTTTAATTTGCTTCATGCAAGTTCTGTTCCTTGTTAAAAATCCTGCAGTCTAAGTTTCTATTTGTTCTCACCGATGGAGCTATTCTCGGGAAATCATTGCTTCCAGTTCTGGTCTCCATCTGTTGGCCCCATACATTTTTTCAGGTTGCAGTTGCCTCCTGAAGAGTATTTTGTTTATGTTTTTTTTTTAATTGAGCTAACAGCTAAGGTTGCCTCCTGAAGGTGTTTCTGTTTAAAGGCTTTGTTTTCTTAATGAGTCCAAGTTTCAGATTTGGGGCACACACCTCTATTTCTACTTGCTAATATACAAACACTAACCTTATCTCAAGTTCAATGAATGCAGATTGCAAATTTGAAAGGGACTTCATGAGGGAATGTTACCGACATTGCAAACTAAAGTTCCCAATTTCTCTGCTTTATCAAGTGAACCTACTTTGACCTAAAGTTTGGAAAATTGCCTTACAAATTGTCACCTAGAAAGTAGTAGTATGACTCTTTATCAACTGTTCTGA
Source organism: Papaver nudicaule (assembly GCA_023529015.1). Lineage (NCBI taxonomy): Eukaryota > Viridiplantae > Streptophyta > Magnoliopsida > Ranunculales > Papaveraceae > Papaver > Papaver nudicaule. The sequence continues at coordinate 13,205 of JAJJMA010331484.1, forward strand.
AGTATTCAACCCTGAAGTGAAACACAACGAAAATCTGAAATCACTGCAGGTAAAAATGAATTTACAGTGCCGCGAAAGATTAGATTCGAATGACGAAAACTGATAGTCAGACATGCTGAATCACACAATTGAAAGTCGGTTACTGTATGTATGAATTATTGGAATAAATTATTAGTTGGTTAAAAAGTTGAAATAAAGGCGTGTCCACTCCAGAATCTATGATAACAAAGCTACGTAGTACCAAGTAGCCAAAGCGAGTTTTCTGGACCAAACAAAAGTCCACTTAGGCCACAAGAGTCCTTATCATTCATCTCTCTCTGCTGCGTTCAAAACCAAATCCAGACAGAGCAACAAAAAAATCTCAGGAAGAAAAAAACAACCACCATGGATTTAATGTCTCATTCTTCTTCCTTTCTTCTTCCTCCAAATTCGATCTCTCCATCAGATAACAAAAATTATGCTCTCATACTTCTTAATCAACCTCTCCCCAAATTCACACCTCAATTATGGGACTACGGTAAGTAGTATACATCCTCTGTTAGTCTGTTTTGTTACACCTGTTTGATTCTTCTTTTTGTAGGTTGTTTGAGATTAGGGGTTTACTTAAATCTTGGTTTGAAGTCTGTTTTTTTTTTTTTTTTTTTGGTCTAGAGCAGCTAAATTACGTTTATGTGCTGATGGTGGAGCCAATAGGGTGTTCGATGAAATGCCTCTATTGTTACCACGACAAGATCCTGTTTCTGTTAGAGATAGGTTTTGTAAATCTTTTCATTATACATCTCTCTGATTTTGAATGAGAATTTGTGGGGGTTTGTTATAATTGTTGATGAATATGGATGAACAGGTATGTACCAGATGTCATTAAAGGGGATATGGATTCCATTAGAACTGAAGTTAAAGACTTCTATGCAAATTTGGTAAGCCTATTTTTGATATTTATTTGATCTTGAATGAAGAGTTAAAATTTGGTTTTTGAGAGACTTATGGTTATGATGTATTTTAGGGATCCAAAATAGTGGATGCATCAGAAGATCAGGATACTACGGATCTTCACAAATGCATATCATTTGTTCAGGATACTATTCCGGATGTGGACAAACCTGATGTAAGTGAAATGTTTGTCTTTGTTGATTTGATCACTTTAGAGTTAAAAATGTGCTTCCTTCAAAAAACAAAACAAAAGCACAAACGGAAACAGCACACAATGAAAGAAATACCATCTCAATAATGAGACCTAGTTTACAGTAGCACAAAACAGAGACAGAAAACAAAGATTCATGAGATGGCAATCAAGGATTTAGGCTAAAGATTCAACCTACAGTCACGGGTCCAAACTACTGCTACAAGCCAAAGTGTACATAGTGGGGACCCTGTCTGTCCTGGTTCCATAAACCCTAATGATATAACAATGCATTGAAGCTGCTCAGCAAATACATTCTTGTTGAAATGGTAGTATTCACCCAAGTAATTACCACCAAGAAATTTACTTCACATACAGTAGTTGTAGACTTGCTAGGAGTAACATTGAATTTTTCTGTAGTGTGAATTGAAGTGCTGAAATATGGTTCGGTACCAAGTAATAATATCTTGTCTCCTGCAGTTTCGAAAGAAATGAGCAACATGCAATTGCTAGAGTGACTTCACTATGAACTACTACTACTACTACCCGTCATCATTCATACTTCATCATTTCTGCTAAATCCTAAAGTTATTTTTGTAGTGACTTTTCTAACTCATGCTGATACATGTTATTCAACCTATATATTTCGAAGACCCATAAATAAAGTCAAAAATAAGAAGAACATGATTATTGTTTTTCAGATTAGCCAATGAAAATGAATGGAACTTATATGGACGAAAATGATTATTGTTTTTCATAAATAAAGTCAAAAATCCTGCAGATTTTTATCGACCTTAGATTCAGCTTATTGGCTAGTTCGTAATCATCTTGGTTTCAGTTTCCCAGTTTCCCTGTCCATAACTTAGTCAAGTGTTTATATCTCTTTGGATAATAGATGTCAATCTAGTGATCTTAGTAATCTAATAGATGAAAAATAGTCAAGGAAAAGATTGTGAATTTACACTGATCTGGTGATTTTCTGAGCAATCCAGTGATCTAAGCTATCTAGTACCTGCAGAATGTGATTTTTTCTGTGTAGTGGGTGGTTCATCAGACGTAGTTCAACAATTTTTTGTGGTCATTCTGATTCAGAAGCATTTGCTTACACCACAATCAAAAGCCATCTTGAAGGATAACATCGTTGCATGGTTGATTTTCTTGTCTTGTGCTAGCCAATCTTGGCATTTGAGACAAACAGAAGAACTGCAAGGATGAGTACCAAGAAAGGATAATCTGGAATAGTCCCCATGTGCCCTTGAAATCGATGGGGATTGATCAAAATAATGACTGAATCTCTTAACCATCCTTTCTTTGTTGACAGCTTTGATTTTGAAATTGTTGTCTATTTGAGATGCTATAGAGCTCGACGATTTATGTGGTTATCACAAGTACTGAAACATATTACTCTGGTTCGTCAAATCTTAAAGTCTCTTTATTTTGCAGCTATGCATTCTTGTTGTTGGAGCGCTTGGGGGGAGATTCGATCATGAGATGGGAAACATCAATGTTCTCTGTAATTTCTCAAACATTCGGATAGTTCTTATTTCTGATGACTGCCTTATCCAACTTCTCCCACGGACACATCATCATGAGATCAATATCTTGTCATCTGTTGAAGGCCCACATTGTGGGCTCATCCCTATCGCTACAGCTTCTGCAAAAGCCACAACTTCTGGGTTGGAATGGAATCTTGGTAGGTGTATCTCATTCACCATAAGCCGTCTAATAAATCTTTATGCATTCCTATTGTCCTGTCATGAAGTTGCTCTGTTTATGTTTAACAACTGACTATTTCTGTTCAAAAATTTGAATTCTGAACCTTGATTGTGCAAGTCTAATGTTATCCCAAATTTGTTTTATTTCCAGATGATACTGAGATGAAATTCGGTGGGTTAGTAAGTACTTCAAATATGGTGAGGGAAGAGAAGATAACTGTGAAATCTGATTCAGACCTTTTGTGGACGATATCAGTCCGAAGGACAACTTGAAGGTTACCTCTTCGGTTCTATCAAAATCAGTGGATTTAACCTAATTTTCACATTGTATGCCTGCTGCTGAGTGAAGTGATGTAGTATGTCGCTCTCATTCTCGATCTTTTGCTTCTTTTCTTCTAGTTATTTATGTGAATAAAGAAAACCTCTTCCAATAGATTTGGTTCTAGAGTTGTTTGTTTCTGTATGTATATAAGCACAACACATCGAAGTTTATGTAAACATTTGGTTACTATCTTCTTTCTTTGGGAAGATTTTAGGTATGAGTGTCCTTCCACTTCTTGTAATTCTTTTACCTTTCTTCATGAATTTTGCTCTCTTGAAGATCTTCAATTAAAAATGTCTAAAATTGATTGTTTAACTTGGTATCATACGGTTCCTAGCGTAGAGAACAACAAGGCTCAAGTCTACGAGATGGCGTTTGAAAATCTCAGATTTTGAAAATAAAAGGCTCTATGTAATACCAGGGTAAGATTCCACCAAGGTAATGCTACGATTCCACCAAATCCTTCCTGTTTAGCCTAGAAAAATGTCAGGTCAAATTGAATCTATGGTTGGAATTGGAAGAATGCTGGAAAGTAGATAAGTAGACTACGGATTTCACATAAATGGATGATTAATTTGCTGATTTTATCAACCTGCGGCAACATGGTTTTTTTTTTGTCAGAAGAATTGTGATCCTGGTTGGGTTAGTATTTTTTCACTTAAAAAGTTTATTTGGACTACATTTTATCTGGTCAAGTAAATGCTATCATACTTGCAGATTCAAAGTTATAGAAATCGCCACAAAGAACAACAATTAAGCTGAAGAAGAATGCATGTCAATAGGATAGAACATTTAAGACCTGTAGAGCGCACGGCTCCAAACCTGTTTTACCTTCTTTTACAGGGTGTGTTCTAGAAAAATTGTTAGAATATCAGAACATGATTACAATCGCTTATGGCTTATATGCATTGACACCCTTGAGCGACATTCCCAAGAGGTTATGGAGTTGGAGAAATTCTCTTGAAGTTATCAATATACATAATGGCCACATCCTGAAAATACCAATCATTCTGGGCAATGTTCATGAGGTCCACTTGACTAACTGAACCAAGCTACTTATTACACATAGATGGATGATTATTTTCAGGATGTGCCATTATGTACAGAACTGAGTTAGCAAAAGTCGTACATCTTTTCAGCACATCAACATTCTACCTTATTTCAGATGTTTAGTTGTATGTACAGAATTGAGCTAGCAAGAGTTTACAGAAAAACACAAGAAGGAACGCATTGTATAAAAATCAGATTTTGATTTTTCAATTTCAAAGGACCACATGTATTACAACTCTTCAGCAGGATCCCAACTGAACAACCCAACAACAGGAGCAAACCCTAGAAAATTAACTTAAACTGCGACACAGTTACAATTGCGAGCCACAAATAGTATAACTATAAACGACAGAAATAGATTATAGTTTGTATGGTAGAATGATGTGGTTTGCAGGGTTTTTTGTGTTCACTAGAATTCTAAAGGTGATTCAGCAGAAGACACTTCTACAAGATCAGTGACAGCTTTATTTACAGAAAGTAGGAGTAAGAATGAATTCAGGGGTAGAATAAACCAAGGGTGTACATGAATTACAGTACGACTATCGAAGTGTATCAGCAAATGAAAATTCTGTAATCAGCAACTTTGGTTCCAACATTCAAGTAGTTGACATCAACAACATTGTCTCCCAGATCCTCTGGTTATGAAACAAAAAGAAAAGAAAGGAAAAGATCAATACAACCAATTCAGAACCTTATAGGATTAAAAGCATGCCAAACTCCCCAAAATAAACAGTTCAGACATAAAAAAGAAAATACGCGTAGTCTAATGCTGACCTTCGTAGATTGTCCTGACGACATGGGCATATTCTGGAATGAGATCTTCGTAAATGATTCCTCCTGGGTGGGCATCAAGGACCACCAGCACTCCTAGAAACAAAAAGACAGAAAGCCCAAGACTGCAATTTATGATGGTTTCTGTGATTCAGTCAAATTGTATCATTAAAAACACTTACTGAAGGGGGAATTTCGACGTGTTCCCTCTGTTTTGCACACATGAAAAGGGTTTAATTTCTTCTAATGTTGGTACTAATAGTGCAACTCAAACAACTACTACAACCATGTTGGTACTTTTTTTCTCTTTTTTTGATGTAAAATTTAGCTTGGATAGTGCTCATTAGTCAATATAGAGCGGGTTGAAGGTAGTTAATACTTAGTATGTCATATATATTTCGATATACAATATCCAGACTCATATCGTGGAAAGTTTAGCCTGGATAATGCTCATTAATCACTTTAGAGTGGGTTGAAGAAACTGCTTCTTTTTGGATACAGTGGCAGTGTGAAACAATATGCTTGTGGTTGAATGTGGTACAGAGACTTACCAGGTGCCAACCAATCTTTGGAAGAAGTACTTGGCAGTGGTGCAAGCCAAAGAATATTCCTCAGATTCATTGATTCGTCGTACACCATATTAGATCCTGAGACAGTAAACCAAAAAAACAAGGTTAGCATTGCACTTTGGCAGTGAAAACAAACATTAGAAAGTCCAAGATAGAATACATAAGACAGACACCATTTATGAATGTAAGCTGACTCTTAAGCTAACTTACCTTTTTGACAATAGCCCATGTTGTAAGGAAACACATCCTTATCAAATGCTGGGTGCTCTTTGGCATGAAATCTGGCAATATTAGTAACACAGTGTCAAAACCTGCCTAGTAACACCGAAATCAAAATTTCTCTATATACCTAGCATGAGCTTTAGAGAATCTGACAACATCAGTCACTGAAAAAAAGCATTTCTGATACATGCAGACTCACACAAGAATATATGGTAGAGCGAGATTCTAGGCCTCATCATTTGAGTACAAGTTTGCTAGCAGAAGCAAGGTCACATGAAAGACCCGTATAAGCGAAAAGTGTAACAGCTCTGCATTAGCTTCACTTAAGTAGGAACATTGAATTAAATTATTGGCTACCCTCACAACTACCATTTTTGGCAACCCTCACAACTACTATTTTCATGGCCATTCTAAAGAATGCATGATAATCAGTAACGAAACAGTGTAGTACTAACTCTGATACATTGCAAACAAATTCTTCTAAACTTTCGGAAGTGTAACCATATTCATTGATGAAAGACAAGTATACTCACAAGATACCAAGCCTTCCAGAATTGGTTGCAAGAACGAGATGTCCATGAAATAAATCAAAACGGTTTAGTGATACATTAAATCCCACCTCCGGACCACGAGCAACAATAAGCTCAAACAAAAACGCGAAGTACTTATTTATCTCCTGCATAACAACAAATGTAACTATTTACAAATCAACAGTACAATGCCATGTTTGATAATGCATAAACAAACACCAATTTACTAACCTCGGCGACAAAGAGTCTCCCATATGGAGTCCGTGTAAGTTCACACCGGCACTCTTTCGATCCTTCCACATCAGGTACCTATACACAACTTTAAGAGAATACACTTCAGTAATCATTTTCTATAATTGACCTCAACCGAGTCATGTGAGTTAACTCGACCGAGTCAACTCAGCTTAGAGAAAATGAAAGACTAACAGGGATAACAGTTGGATCTAGAGCACGATGAATACACCCAGGATCTCCCCCAGAATCAACTGCAAGACGCGCCAGCTCCAAAATTGAATCGGGTGGTGACCAAATCAGCTCATTTTCAACTCTTCTTTGACTCTGCCTATCCCTTAAACTTAATCGATCATCAAGGTCTCTCCTTTGTTGAATTGGTGAAAAGGGTACAAGAAATTTTAAACAAGTTTGAAACTTTTTGGCTTTTTCAGTGTTAATAGTGGAAGCTTGATGTTTACTTCCTAGTAGTGAAATTAAATCTACTGCACATTGTTTACGAGATGAAGATGAGGAAAATGATGGTTTCTGAGAGTAGATTGGAGATGATAAAGAAGTTGAAGCTGTGTATGAGAGAGAGATTACTAGCATGAATCTTAAATAAGGAGAAGGATTTCTCATTGGGTTCTATTTTTCTCTATTTTGCAGGAAGAAGAGGTTCTAATTTGGGGATTTTCTGGTTCGTTGGGCTCGAAAAGTTGAAATTTAAGTATGGGCAGGGACCTGGGAAACGCCGGACACGTGACGCAATAGGATACACCGACACAGCAAAGAAACGGCTAAAAGAGCAAGAACTCTATTGAGGCCGTGTAGGAAGAGTTGGTAGATCAATCAAGGGATCCAACCGTCAGTCGAGGCTATAAGGAGTATAATGTCTACAATTGCGTTATATTTTCGGTTTAGTAGTTACAGTTGTAACAGATTAGTCGGCTGTACAACTCATATGAGATGTCATGTACATTCTTTTCTTGTCTTATTTGCTTCTGCTATAAGTAGCATTTGTATCTTGTCTTGTTCCTTATCTTGAACATATCTATAATATAAAGCACAGTGGTGTTTCCACCGTGTCCATCTGATATTACTAACTTGCCCTTCCAGACCTTTTTTTTCCTCTTTGTTTTCATACATTTTCGTAATTGTTTCAGATAACAAGGGG
>JAJJMA010331524.1:0-12576 GCA_023529015.1 Papaver nudicaule
CGCCAACAATCCAAACACAGTTTCCACTGAAGCTGTAGAAGAAAATGTTGATTCCTCACTCAAGGACCCGACTACGGCTGCTGAAGAACCTTTGAAGTCTCCAGAAGTGTAAATCTGACAAATGTTTCATCTTCTAGTTATCAAATGTAATTTAGATGACTCATAGCTGTTCATGTTTTTGTTTAACCATGAGATATATTTATATCTCCCACTCCTTTGTTATGGAACTTTGGTAACTGCTTTTCTACCTTTGCATTTTGTTATATATATAACTTTCTCTGTTTGTTTCCGCCGGTATAATCGAATCCATTTTATTTTAGTGATGAACTGACAACATTCATTCTTAGCCACATCGCACCCGTTTTCGCTATACATTGTTACTTGTGCCCGTCGGCGATCTATTATAAGTGGTAGGTTTGCCAAGAGGGTGGTTAGTGCCTCCGGGGGTCTTATATTTTTCTGCCAGCACTTACAGATCAACAAGTAACGCGTCAGGAGTTATAGCACCAGTTAGCCAGAACTACTCTTAGTCAGACATCTAAAATGTTTCGTTATACCCCGGCGTACGATTTTCATGGCAATCTTGCCTCATCATGTGGCTCTTAGGCCTTGTAAATTTTTTCTTTGGCAATTTTTGCCTCAGCGTATGGCTATTGAGCCTTATAAATTTTGTTTGGCAAATTTGCCTCAGCATATGGCTATTGAGCCTTATAAATTTTTGTTTGGCAATTTTGCCTCAGCATATGACTATTGAGCCTTATAAATTTTTGCTTGGCAATTTTGCCTCGGCGTATGGCTATTGAGCCTTATAAATTTTTGTTTGGCAATTTTGCCTCAGCGTATGGCTATTGAGCCTTATGAATTTTTGTTTGGCAAATTTGCCTCAGCGCATTTGTCGCCGTATACGAATAATTAAAACAACACAGTAATTTGTTAACGGGGTTCGGCGCATAAAGCAAACCTACGTCCCCGGATCTTATTCGCTGCAGATTACAAAGCTAATAAGACTTCTTGGGTATTATGCCCGCCCAAGACTTCGGATTTTTACATATAACCTTATGGATAGAATCTCTTAATAAACTTGGCATTCCATGGATGCTCAAGTTCTTTTCCATGCTCATCAACTAACACATAAGCTCCACTACCCGCTACACGCTTGATGACATAAGGGCCTTCCCAAGTAGGTTCCAGCTTCTTACATCCTTTGTTCTTCTGATACGGCGGTATCTCTCTTAATACAAGGTCGCCAGGCTGATAATCTCTTTTTACTACACGCTTGTTATACTCCCTGGCTAGACGGCGGTGGTAATTCTCCATATGGGTCAAAGCAATAAGCCGCTGTTCTTCCAGGTCGTCTAGTTTCGCCAAGATTAAGTCTGTATTGAGGTTCTTCTCCCAGGCTTCGTGTTTTGTCGTTGGCAAGATAACTTATGATGGAAGCACTGCCTCAGCTCCAAATGTGAGTAAAAAGGGAGATGCCCCAGTTGCTTCTCGAATTGTAGTTCTGTAAGACCATAAGACGTTATGGAGATGCTCACACCATGCCTTCTTGTGCCCTTCAACTCTCTTTTTTAACCCCATTCCTATTGTTTTATTGGTGGCCTCCGCCTGCCCGTTGCTTTGAGGATAAATAGGAGTGGATTTTCCCAATTTAACGCCGTATGTCGCCAGCAGGTTTTCAATGTTTTCGCCGACCAATTCCTTCCCATTGTCAGTGCAGATTTCCGCCGGAACACCAAAACGACAAAATATATTTTCCCATATGAATGTAAATACCTCTTTTCCCGTTCTTTGTCTAAGTGCCTTAGCTTCACACCATTTGGTAAAATAATCTGTTGCCACAATGATATATTTCCGTTGTCCCGATCCTGGTGTCAGCGGTCCAATGATGTCAATCCCCCACTTGGCAAAGGGCCAAGGGCTTAATACTGAATTTAACGAGACTGATGGTGCTTTTATTTTATTTGCATACAGCTGAAAATTCCTACACCGCTTAGCATACTCAGCAGAATCACCATTCATCCAAGGCCAGTAATAACCTTGCATCTTTACTTTTAGAGCCAGCGCTCTCTGCCCGCTGTGATTTCCGCAGTCTCCTTCATGGATTTCTTTTAGCAGCTTCTTTCCTTCATCTCTTGATACGCATCGTAATAATGGCCCAGCAAATGATCTTCTGTATAGGACGCCGTCTCTTAATTCATAATTTCTTGACCTGCTGATAACTTTATGCGCTAACAGCTTGTTTCCAGGAGTGCTGAGATGCTCCAAGTAATATCTGATAGGAACTCTCCAATCTGTTTCCGCTGACTCTTCAATGTCTACCGCCAGAACTTCCTGTTGCCTTCTTCCTTCTATTGACGACATTTTTAATCTTTCAATTGCTATTGCCGGTACTTCTGGATCCGCCATCATAGAGGAGATAAATGCCAGTGCGTCAGCATGTCTGTTATCATTTCTACATATGTGTCTAAATTCAATGCCGGTAATCTTGTTAGCGTACTCTCTTGCCAATTGTAAGTATTGCTTTAGTGAGCTATCATGTGCTTCATATCTGCCTAGGATTTGTCGAATGACCAGCTGGGAATCACTAGTTAAACGAATGTTGTTGATGTCCATCTCGATTATGAGTCTCATAGCATGTATTACCGCTTCGTATTCTGCCTCATTGTTTGTAGCTGGGAACTCTAATCTGAATGAGTGAACTATCCTTGAACCCTTTGGTGAGATAAAGACTATACCAATTCCTTTGCCCTCTTTATTAGCTGAACCGTCAACATATACTTCCCACTGATTTGGGTCTCTTTTCAGCAAGTCTGGGACTCCTTCATCTGGATCTTCCTTTTCCATGAACGGAATGTCTTCAGCTTCTTCTTCTTCTTCTTCTATGAGAAAGTCTGCCAGGAAGTCGGTGATAACTTGTGACCTTTGAGCTGTCCTTATTTCGTATTTGACGCCGTATTGATCTATCTGAGCATTCCATTTTGCAATACGCCCTGCTCTTTGAGAACTATGAAGAATGGCTTCAATGGGTGTTTTGGTGAGTACCGTTATGGGATGAGCATGGAAATATGGACGAAGTCTGCTAGTGGCGAAAACCAGAGCTAGTATTAATTGTTCTATCTTAGTATAATTTTTCTCGGCGGTTTGTAGAGTCCGACTAATATAATAGATTGGTGTTTCTCCTCCTTTTGTCCGCACTAGGACTGCACTGACCGCTGATGAAGTGGCCGCCAAGTAGACCCTCAATTTTTCTCCATGTTCCGGCGGCTGAATAGCTGGCAAGGTGGCTAAGTACTTCTTTATTCCCTGAAAGGCATCCTCGTGATCTTTTGTCCAATTGAACTTCTCTCCTTTCTTCAACATTTGGAAAAATAATTTGCACTTGTCAGAGAACCGAGATATGAATCTGTTAAGAGACGCCAATGTGCCGTTTAAGAGCATAACATCTTTCAGGGTTACCGGCGAGGGCATCTCCAGAATGGCTTTGACTTTGGCTTGGTCTGCCTCGACTCCTTTCTTTGTGACGACATAACCCAAAAATTTTCCAGAAGTGACGCCGAATACACACTTTGCTGGGTTAATCTTCAACTTGGTTACTCTCATGTGATCGAAAATTTCTTTCAAGTCTTGCACGTGATTCTTCTTCTTCTTGCTCTTGACCAACATATCGTCAACATAAACATCCATTGTTTTACCTATCCATTTTTCGAACATATCCTGAGCCATCTTTTGGTATGTAGCACCAGCATTCTTAAGACCAAATGGCATTCTTGTGTAACAAAATAAACCTTTAGTAGAAAAGAAAGCTGTGTGCCGCTGATCTTCTTCTGCCAGCGATATCTGGTTATATCCAGAATAACCGTCCATGAAAGATAATAATTCATGTCCAGAAGTGGCATCGACAGTCTGATCTATGCTTGGTAATGGAAAGCTGTTCTTGGGGCACGCCCTATTCAAGTCGCTGAAATCAATGCAAATTCTTACCCCTTTATTCTTCTTAGGAACCACCACCATATTAGCTATCCACTCTGGATATTGAACAGGTCTAATGATTCTTGACGCCCTCATCTTATCAATTTCTGCTTCCACTGCCTCCTTGTACGCTGGTGCCAACTTCCTTGGACGCTGTTTGAATGGTCTGATCCTTGGATCTATATCCAATTTATGGCATGCAGTTTCTGGATCAATACCAGGCATCTCATTCATGCCCCAAGCAAAAACATCCACATATTCCTTTAGCAAAGCCTCTAGCTGCCGAGATTCTTCTTCATTCAGTAAGGTACCAATTTTTACTATCTTAGGAGCATCTTCTTCACCTATGTTGATTTCCCTTGTAGGTTCTACCGCTGTGAAATGCAAATCTGGCTCACCCATAGGCGAAGGTTCCTTTAATTGCTACAAAGGTGCCGCTGAAGGACTTGCCGCTGAGTCTCCCTCCTTCACAGAAAGAATGTATTTGTTGGGATCGGCGACTAGTGCATTTATTTCTTTAGCCTTAGTTGCTTCTTTGGTCTGCTTCTTTTTCTCAATTATCCTTGCCTTTCGAGTTTCACGCATCTTGACGTCTACTTCATTGCATGCCTTTGCTGTGGATGAGTCGCCAATATACTCAGCTACCCCTTCTGGAGTTGGAAATCGCAACCGCTGATGATAGGTCGAAGGTACTCCCTTGATGCTGTGTAGCCATGGCCTGCCAAGAATTGCTGCATACGGCGAATCGACCTCCACAACACAGAAAGTAGTGTCCATAATCAAAGTCTTGCATGTAACAACCTTCATTTTCACTTCTCCTTTAGGCTTGGACGCTATCCCATTAAATCCGTAAATGCTGTATGAAGAAGGAACTAACGACTCTACTGGTTCTTCTTTAGAATCCATGGCCTGATACGCTGAATTGAAGAGAATATCCACAGAACTTCCTGGATCTACCAGCACTCTTGGAACCTTGAATTTTCCTATTTGGATGGTAAGGACCAATGGATTCAAATGATTTCTTGCCTCAGGTGATAGCTCTACCGCCGAAAAACAGACTGGCTTTTTCATCCATTCTAGTAATGGGCTATTCTTGACTGCGACACTGAAAATCTCTTTGTCGTTGCTATCCCTCTTGTGAATTCTTGACATTACATTATTATGAAATTCATCTCTACTGATTGTTGAATGCACAATAGAGAAACAATTCAATTCTTTCAGATCACGCTGAACTTCAACTTCAAACACTTCGGGCTTTGGCTGCACTGCTTGGATTGGCTGAACCTCCAATGGTGGTGCTGGAGGTAACTCTAAGAAATCTTGGAATCTTCCCATACGGATGAATCTATGCACTTCTCTCTGAACTCCTGTGCAGTTTTCAGTTGTGTGGCCATGGAATTGATGGTATTGGCAGTATTGACTGGTATTAGAAATAGGATTCGCGGGATTTCCCCTATTAAAAGGATAACGAATTTCATTTCTTGATGCTGAACTCTCTATCTGTCCAAATGCATCCGTATAAGTGACACGTAGTTTTGGTAGTGTGGCGTCTTGGAAATCTGGGTATCCTGGCCTTGTTGAATCTTCTATCACCATTGCCTTGTCGCCGGTTATCGTATCCCCCTCTATTATCGCCGTAATTTCTTCTGTCGTTGTTGGCGTATCTACCTCTATTATCATATCCTCCTCTATTGTCTTGATCATCTCTGCATGCGTAAGTGTCTCTCTTTCCTTGATTCCACTGTTGATTGTTGTTCTGCTGATATTGCTGTCGTTCTTGTGGCTGCTGATGTGGGACAACTACCGCTGAGGGTGCTGCTGCTGTTGCTTCCAATTTTTTGTGTTCCTTTCTAATCCATTCTTTTCTTGCTTCTTCCTGTTCTTCCGGCGACAAATTGTTGATAGAGTGAGCATGCTTTGCCCTTTCCTTCTTCTGGCGTTCTTCTTCTTCTTGCATTTCTTCATATATCAACCATTCATTTTGTCTAGCTCTCAATTCTCCTATATCTGCTACTGGAGTCCAATATAAAGATTGGAACATCTTATCCGTTGTTTCCATTGAGCTGATGAATGCTCGCATCTTTTCTTTGTCAGATACCGCCGATCCCACTTCACTACAAAGTTTCCTCCATCTCATAATATAACTTCTACACGATTCCATAGGTCTTTTCTTATTGTTAAATAACTTCTCTGCCCCTGGGCGTACTCTCTTGTTTTGTATATAATTTGCAATGAATTTCTCTTCCAACTGAGTGTATTTCGCAATTGACTTCTCTCTCAGACCGCCGAACCAAGCCAAAGCTTCATCTTTAAGAGCAGCAGCAAACGACATGCACATTATTGGATCTGAGCCGGTCCATGCCGTTAAATCTCTCCTGTAACACTGCAAGTGTAGGGTTGGATCTCCTGTACCGTCGAAGATTGATGTGAAAGTTGGCATACTAAACTTCCTGGACACGTGCCCATACGTAATTTCATCTACAAATGGTGTCTTTTTTGCTTCTAAGATTGCCTTCCTTAGTTTATCATCTTTTGGTTGTCCTGCGGCTTCTTCTATCCTCTTCTCCATACGGCGTAATCTTTTTGTGACGTATTCTTGTATATCTTCCAATTTGCCCGAGTCGGCGTAACTTTCCTCGCCGTGATTAGATTTCCCAGTCCTCTTACTCCCTTCTTCTTTTTTCACTGTGGATGCCGCCACTTCTGGCCTTGTAGATCTGCTCTTTTGAGCTTTGTGCACTGTATGAGTTGAGCGACTTTTGCTACGACTTTCCATTAACTGCTTATGCTGCTGTGCCAATTGTAAGTTGCTCTGAAGGATAATGTCCATCTGTCTTTGCATCTGCAACTGCATCTGAGCTTGATTTATGGTGCTTTGCTCAAAGAACTTCTTTAGCAATTCTTCAGTAGCACTGGCGGATTTTCCTTCCGACACTGTTATTGGCGCCGTTCTTGACGTTCCAACAGCTGCCACCATCCTACTGCTACCTCCTACTTCTTTTGAAGTATTGCCATCTACTCTCGAGGGTAACCCATTAGAGTTGAGATTGCCACCTACTACTCTTGATAATCCTTCAACTGCATGAGACGTCTCGCCGGGAATCGCTGTTTCTTTGATGGTGCCGTCATCCACTGCTTTTCCTTTACTTTGCACTGGAACTTCTTCCTCCTCATCCTCTTCTGGTATCCCATCCAAGTGCGTTATGTCTTGTACCAAAACAGTATCCATGGCCGCTGTCTGCTGTTGAGGTACCGCTGACTGCATTGCTGCTGTTTGCTGTTGTTCTGGTATCGGCGCTACTGGCTGTTGTTGCTGAATCGCCGGCTGTGGCGTTGTTGACTGTTGTTGCTGAGTCACTGACTGTGGTGTTGTTGTCTGCTGACTTGCATTACCGCTCAAGAAAAAATTATGTGCAAAACCTAACGGTGGTACCGCTGAACTTCTCAAGTTATGTCGATTAGGAAGAGGTACAGACTGAGCGGGTATAGGAAACTTTGGAGCTTTATTTGATGACGCCGTACCTCCTTTCCGCTTAGTCGCCATTTTGGTATCCTGTGTAGAAAACAACAAAAGCACTTCCTGACAGTATTAAGCTAGCTTGACTGTTAGCAAATGCCAAATTCGTTAGTGGAGGTGGTTGAACGGTTTCTGATAAAGTAAGAAACAAACAAAATAGCTCAGAATTACAGCAGCGACAATTGCAGAGTATGACCTAATCTTGTCGGCAGTTGGAAGGAAAAACCCTAGATTTTGAAAACTTGTTGAGACCCTAAAACACCAAAGTTTGCTAACCATACTCATATCAAAGATCAAAATCTGTACGGTATTGAGATTTTTTTAATAACTTTTCATAACATTTTAATCCAAAATCACGCCATGCCATGTAAAATAAGAGACATCTACTCAGAATCATGTTCAACATAACAGTCTATCATCATCCTAAATCCCTAATGACGTATATGGACTTATCACACAAGCAAAAATTTCATAACATCTAAGCAGGAAACTCTTATTACATGTTCAAGCATATCAGAAAGAACATAAGTTGAAATTCTAACTTTAAACACAACTATGAACTATGAACATAAACACAACTATGAACATACTAATGACGCCTAACACACCTTAACAGAGAGCTTTTCCGTGGTTTTGTAAAAATTAACAGCAGCAATGCTTTCATAGACTTCTATAAAAGGGAAATTCTAACAAGTTTATAAGTATATTTATGGTTAAAAACCACCAGCAGCATGTGTGCTGTTAAGACACCACTAATCATATTAAAAACATTCAACATTTCCTAACAGAGGAGCTTTTTAAGGTTCAGCCTCCTTGAACAACAATAAACATACTTATGACTTCTATAAATGGAAAGATTGAGCAACTATCAAACACAGCAGTATAACCAATGCTTAAAAACCTCATTACCACACAAAATACCCTAAGTTTCATGAAAACAAGAAGAAATTTTTTGAAAAAACACAGGTTCAGACCTCTTCTAGCGCTAAAATGTAGTTGGTAAAATCCCCATAGTAGAGATTTTACCAATACACCCCTAATTCAAGACCATAAACACAACATAACATACATACTTAAAGTAAATCATCACACACAACTATGTAAACAGGATATCATAAACATGGAATATGAAGACCCAGACTTTATACAAGAACAATACTCAGGATGGAAAACCAACACATATATGAATACATTAATATCAAACTTCCTTGCATCTCACCTTGCAAAGAATCTCTCTACAGCACACACAAGATCTCACTATCAATTTGGGCTATGGAGAGTAAGTAAATTTCTTCCTCTCAACAGACCAAATCCCAGCAATCACTTTTCCAACCCCTTCAAATGTGGGCGTACATTGCCTTATATAGGCGCTTACAAGTAATGGAATACAGCTAATAAGTACAAACTATTCTGACACTATTTGTCTTCTTCCTCACCGCCTTACCGTTGTGCTTCTTCGATATCTCAGCGCCTGCTCTTTACAACTTCGGCGTCCTTCCTCCATATTGGATAAGATCGATGACTCGGATTCCACTGAGTCAACCGTTCAACCTGACAATTCGACCGTTCTGCTCAGCATTGAATGCTCAACCAACTTATTCAGCTTTTGTCGAGACTATACCGCTGATGCGATTCTGAAGTATACCGCTGTTCCAAATATTCCTTTAGCGCCCTTTCGCTTGTAGGGAATTACCGCTGACGTATACCGCTGTCATCTTCCTTCACTTCTTATGAATGCCCTTCCTAATATAATCTTCTCTTGAATACATTAAATTGGCCTAAGGCATTTTCTACACCTACATTTTGCCTCTTTCATCTTCAAAGACTTTAGTCGCTGAAGATGAAATTCTCCTAACCGCCGAAAATGCCAGCACATTCCTTCTGACAGTACTTTCTCCACGTACGACGGCATGCCGTAAATGTCGGAGCTACTTTATGACCTGCGACCGGCTGAACCTGTTGAGATTCCCTTTCCTATAAATACTCCAATTCTCCTCGCGTACCCTATTTCCCTTTCAGCTTTTCCCTTCTTCTTCTCTGCTCTTAAACCCTAACCGCCGCTGCTCCATCATTATTTTGCTTGAAACCACCATTTTCCGCCTCTTTTCGACTTCTTACTGGTGTAGAACTCCTTCTTGGTTATTGCTCTATAACGTCTTCCCTCCAGATTCTTTTTTTATCTACTTTTTCCTTATTCCGGTGAATTTTCACCTCTGCAACTTCCGTTCTCCGTTCAATCTTCATCCTCTCCGGTCTTCACATGGCTTCCACTGACTCCTCCTACGACCAAAACTTAGAACTTCAACAGCAAGGGTCTAATCGTGAGGACGCCGAGTCCTCCTCAAGTTCTCAGAACGAAGATCATGATGACGAAGAATCTACAGATTACGGCGGTAAACCTTCTTGGGGTGATGATTGGGAGGGGTATTGCACTCCAGCGCATAAAATTACTCCAGCACTTAATATCACGCCTTTAGACGGCGTCACTATGTGCTCTGATCCCTTGCTCTTGGAACACATCCGCCAAGAAGGCCAAGATGAGAATCATTTGGTTATCTCCATGGGTCAGATCAGAGCTGGGTACCAGTTTCCTCTTTACGATCCTACCAATCCACTCCTTCTTCAATTGCTGATGCATATTAACAAGCATCCAACCCAACTTTCTGGTAATTCAATCCGTGTATTGTATGAGTGGGTCGCTCGTAGCAAGGGTTATTCCCTTTATCCTAAATGGACTAGGGATCCTGCCTTTATCAACAAGGAATTATACACCGTTGAGAATTTCTCAGCTCAATACCAAGTGAAACCCAGTCTCAGAGCCGGCGAGCCATGGTTATATCGCCTTGAATCAAGAAGAGGTTTCGATAACAACAAGAAATTTTTAAGAGATGTTGATAAGGAAAGCTCTACTACTGAAAAACCCTCTGTTCGCCATAAAACTGAAAATCATTGGGGTGATATTCCTTGTCAAGTTGACGGTCCTTGGCTCAAAGGTTTTAAAGACGAAAACAAGACTATTCCACGTGAAGAATTTCTCCCTGAACATTCTGACCTTGCCAAGCATGATTTTTGGTCCGTCCGCTGGGATGAAGAAAACCGATATCTCAAGAAGAATGGCAAATTCGTTGTTACTGATAAAGGACATTGGGCTAAAAAGCCTGAATTTTGCAAGCAACCAAAAGTGCAAGGCACAAAAAGAAAAGGAAAAGAGGGAGGCGCTGTTCAGGTAACAAACATCCTACCGCTGTCTTTGAAATATATGTATATATTTGCCTCTGTTTGTTAACTTAACGGCTGACGATGGTTTTCCTTTTCACAGCCCCCTAAGAAGAAATCTAAGCCAGAGAAACCCCTCAGCGCAATAGATCGTGTTAAAGCCGCTGTTGGCACGCTCCCTGGTATTTCTGCTGCCGGATCCAAGAAAGGGGACAACTCCAAATCTGCTCCTGCTGCTAAGAGAGACGGCGACTCTGCCAAGAGAAAGGACAGCGGGTCTTCCCAGAAAAAGGGTGATGAATCTTCCAAGAAGAAGGACGGCAACTCTCCCAAGAAAAATGATGACGAATCTTCAAAGAACAAGGATGGCGACTCCTCCAAGAATAATGAAAAGTTGCCAAAGGTTAAAAAATCTAGGGCTTCCAAGAAGGGTAATCAGTCCAACAACCCGAATATTGTTAGTGATCCCATCTCTGAAGACCAGCCTGTGAAACCAGGTGATGAGCGTCATATTGACGAAGTGTTTGAAGAAACTCCTATAACTCCACCAGTTACTACTTCAGTTACTGCCACCACTGGGCAAGGTACCGCTGAGATGGATGTGGATACTGCTGGCGAGAATACCGTTGAAATACAAACTCCTGTTCAATCAGATAACCTGATTGAGTCTGCCTCTGCCTCAGCTGTTGACAACACTGTCTTAGTTCTTCGTCACCTTCTTTCTCTGAATACTCCACCCTGCACTTCTGCTGGCAATAATTCTTCAATGAATCAGTTACCGCCGAATAACTTAGTGGAATCCTTTGCCAAGTTGTTGTCTCAGGATGAGAATGGTTCTAATACTCTTTATCTAGAATCAATGAGCAGGCTAAGTGAGCCTGGGTTAGCGCTGAAACCCGTCGAACTTACTACCGCCGTCTCTCATCTTACTCCTTATCAGCAATTTTGCAGCGCCATCATGGTAGATTATTGCCTCAGCTTTACTCTTAAGCCTTTTGTTCTTATCAAGATTTTATTTCTAACTATACCAACCTGTTTTATTCTGCAGGATTTCCAGCGCAATCTTGGTAGTATCACACTAAATGCTCAGCTAAGACAAGAACTTGACAATCTGCGCCAAGCAAAGGCCACAGTGGATCAAACAAGTGCTTCCTTGAAACACCAGCTGGCTGTAGAAAAGAAGGAGTCCAGTCGTATGCGCATCAATTACAATCACGAGAAAAAGAAGCATGAAGAACTCCAAGGTTAGTAGTTGTTTCCAATTTTTCATACAATAGTTTTTCATTCTGTTGTCCTTTTTCCCAACGTCTAGTCCCTTTCCCTTATAAGTGTTAGGGCATTGTCCGGTCAAACCCACTAGCGTTGGTATGTCAAGCTAGTTGTCAGTTTTAGGTGTCAAAATTCAATTCTTGATTTAGCCTACTAGAGTTTAGATTTCGGAAATGGGATATAGACAGAGTAGTAGAGACCTTGAAGACGAAGACTGTGAAGACAAAGAAGACATCAATTATTCTTCATCGACAAAAGGTTAGTAGGAGTTATGACTTTACGGAAATTCTTCTATTTCTACTTTCTCTATTCTTTCGAAATATAGTCGACTACTTTAGTAGTAATGTAGCGATTGAGATCGTGTTCTTGTGTAACATGGCTTTATGTCATGACCAGTATTTGATCCCACGAATACTGTGAATCAAGAACGTATGAGATAGATTCGACGCCATATGACCATTACAATGGTTTGCTTGCAAACTGTTATGTTGGATATGGATGAATCTAAAGGAGTGCTCTTGAGCAAAGAGCCTGTGGATCATAGCTGAGGACGTTCTCACGTCTAAGTTCTGGCTCAGCCCAGTTCTTCCAGCGAAGACCGA
>JAJJMA010331528.1:0-32018 GCA_023529015.1 Papaver nudicaule
ATAAATGAATTCCACTCGAACTAATCTCATTATGTTTCTTTGCCTTGACTGCTAGTTTTGTTAAATAACTAAACGAGAGATCTAATTAACATTACACAACCCTAAATCTGTAAGAAATGGTTAAACCTAGATCTAAGCTGATATAAACGGATCAAGAAGAAATTAAGATCTAACAATGAAAATTAAAGAAAGAATGTATCTAACCTTCGCCATTCACGAAGAACAAATCCTTCTTCAGGTTCCATTTCAGTAGGAGGAGGAAGAGCAGGACCATCAGAAGTAAAAACACCATCAACATCTTCACTCATATCATACCCCATTTTCCCATTCCCATTGACATTTCCATTACCAAAAGGAGATTGTGAAGACGAATAATCACCATTGTCATGATTAGCTGGAGATGAACTGAATCCATAGATCTCAGGTGAAGCCGAAGAATTGTTCCCAACATCAATATCATCAGCTGGAAATCCACCTTGATAATCATCAGATTGATGACGATATGGTGGTGGATTAGGATCTACTACATTATCATGATCATGATCTTCATAAACATCATTTGCGAAATTTGAGTAAGTAGATTCATCGTATCTTTGAGATGGTAATCCAGAATCATAACCACCAAGATATCCATCACCACTTTCATCAAATCCTCCTCCTCCATGAGGATTTCCTTCTCCTCCTTCATTACTGAATGTATCAAATGCCGACATTATTTCTTCTTCGCCCTGTAATTAATTTCTTTCTTGTTTTCTCTCCCGCGAAACAAATCTCTCAGGAACGTTTCTCTCTCTACTGTCTGCGAAGTTTGATATGACTTCCGAGAGATGCAAGGGCCTTCTTTTTCCATTCAAACGTGTCTCATAAATGGAACTCCCTATTATAATTACCATATTGTCCTTGAGTTTCTTCTACGAAATGCAAATGATTGATGGATCCACTGGAACTGTATCTTTTAACCAGACCATCTTTCTTTTAGATTAGAGCAGCCTGTACAAAGTATTAACACCCTTTAGGGCAATTCCTATGGATTTGGTATAAAAAAGAGGTATACCTGTCCAGGTGGACGAACAAACAGCTCTTGCCACTGTGGGAAAACTATGTGGCGGCATAACAGGCGCCGCTCGACCGATGTTAAGCCTGACGGCCTAAGTAGCACCGTTGACGACACTAGTTGGTGTAGGTTGTGCCTCCACAACGGCCACTTCAGCATTTACTCCCACTATAAATTCTCAACCATTTCTCATCCATATTCAAAACACAAAAAACACATAATCCTCACCCAATTCTATTCTTCTTTTACACATATGGAGGTTGAATACGATATTGAGCTTCGCTTATCTGAAGAGGAAGCAAAAAAACGATATGGAAATGCTTCATACTTTCAATGAAGAACAAGAAAAGTATCTAAGAATTTTGCAACAGTTGGATGAAGAAGACGAATCTGCTAGAAAGCGTCGAACACTAGTGATGCAGATTTTCACAGGAGCTATACCTCGAATTCCTGAACCAAGGGTAGCTTTTAGAAGAAGATGGATGTGGATAAAGAGGCATTTTTTCCACGACAGGATGATGAATGATTATTTCAATCCTGGTTGTGTCTACTCTGACGAAGATTTTCAACGGCGGTTCTGAATGGGACGTTGCCTTCTTCAGAGAATAATTAGTGAATGTTGTTTAGTCGAGCCTTTGTTTAATTATCAATACGATGCCCGGAATATGAGTGCATTTGTCCAGAACAGAAGATCATTGTAGCCTTGCGAATATTGTGTTATGGTACACCAGCAGATGGTGTTGATGAGTATATTCGTATGGGAAAAACAACCGCCTACAAATACCTCAAGTTATTTTGCAAAACAATTGTTGCTCATTTTGGTTCAACCTACTTAAGAAAGCCGAATGAGCTTGATATGGTTGAGATCCTGAAAGAGGACACAAAAAGAGGTTTTTCATGGATGTTGGGTAGTTTGGATTGCATGCCTGGGTTTGGCATGGATGCCCAACTGATTGGGCAGGCCAGTATGAGGGTCACTACTCTAAGCCAACGGTAATTTTGGAGGCAGTGGCCTCCTATGATTGTTGGATTTCGCATGCATTTTTTGGACTACCTGGTTCAAATAATGATCTCAATGTGTTGCACAAATCACCACTGTTTGAGGATGTTAAGACTAGATTTCACCGTCAACGGGCGCGAGTACAAGCAAGGGTATTATCTTGCGGACGGAATTTATCCCCAGTGGTCAAAAATAGTTCAAGCCTACCCTGATTTACCGCCTACGAATCCTGCTTATCGTGATAAGAGACACTTTAATACATATCAAATGGCTAAGCGAAAGGATGTTGATAGGGCGTTTAGGATTTTGAAAAGAAAGTTTGCAATAATCTGTGGTCCTTATCAGAGTTTTGATATTGAAGGGATGAACAGTGTTATGCTTACTTGCATAATTTTTCATAACATGGTTATCGCTGAAACTTGTCGTGATCCTGCATGGATTAACTACAAAGACGAGGATTTGAGGCCTCGGCTTGTGGTCGAACGCGGTAGGCCTGCAAGAGAATACAAACTTGCCACCGATAAAATTCAAAATGCAGGTCTTCATCAGCAACTACGACATGACTTGACGGATCATCTTTGGGCAAGTTATGGACAAGGGGGAGGAGATATATATATATACAGTTTTTTTGTTGGTTTGATTGTTTTTTTCTTTGGGTTAGATTTTTTTTTTTTTTTAAAGAAATCATGATATATTATTAATCTGAATCAGAATCAAGAGGATTACAAGATTTAGACGGAAGCCTGGCAACAAGCTGGGCTCCAATCCCTTTTTGAAGTACAACCCCAATCCTATGAAATAGAAAATCCCCCACTAAAACATTAGCATCATGGCTAGCCATATAGTTGCGCAGCCTCTTCAGAAACTCCACAGTGTCGCTACCCAGCTCCGCTAAAGTGGTAAAAGCCAGCACACCCAGACCAAAGCCTTGAGCAGTACATTTCTCAAAGTATTTGTCATTCTTACGAACAACAGCATCATCGATTGCCTTGCCCGGGACAAAAGCGCGCACCCCAACGCCTGTAAAAGGTGAAACAACTGTGATATCCATACACACATCATGTCCATTATCCCAATTATACACCAGAATATCCGCAGGTCTCAAAGCTACCCCGGTATCCGAGAGGAACCCCAAGTCAACCTCTTTCCTAGCTGGGACACCCACCCGATAACAAATATCAGCAAAGGTATCATGAACCAGGTCGTGTCTGTACTTGAGACCAATACCACTTGAGCAATGCAAGGCATGGTCCCCAAAAATATCCATCTCCCTACCACAACTGGTGCAACTGTCTCCTTCTTCGAAAAGAGGGATCCCAAGCCTATACGCATGATAGCTCTGAAATGTCGAGGCCCAAGTGTTTGATTGAGCCCAGCAATCGGAATGGCTAACAAATAGTCTTGCGCATGCTTGATCATGTTGCTCTGCCACAAGGCTGAATCACGCTCCGTCATAACAAACCGATTAGGTAAATCTTTCTTCACTGCATCGAAGTATTTGATTGCCAAGGAACTCATAGAATGTGGGGCAATGCCGTCGCTGCATAATGAAGAAATATCAATACCACATACCTGTTTGTATAGGGTTAGTGCATGCTCAAAATTGGGACTCAAGCCGGACACTCCTGAATGTCTCAAAATATTCTCCTGTTGAGTTTTGGTCTGGAAACAAGAAGCCAAATAACAATATTGCATGGTATCCTCCATGGTATACACTCCTAAACCACCATACTTGATGGGAAGTGTAGCAAGTCTTTGTTGCAGGAGACCAAATCCCGGCCCATCTCCGGTAACAAGATGCCTAAGAAACTGCTTGAGATGATCATCGAAAACCACTTGTGCCTCCTCCAAATATTCGGGCTTAGTTGTACGCATAACAAAGTATAACCTGGAGACACCTGAGCAGTTTCTCAACAATAAAAGCTCACCTTGAGGATCTTTGAGCTTCTGTATAGCATCAATCAAGCCCGTGGTCTTATGAACTCTGTTAACCACCATATTCTTGCAAAACTGGGGGCTCAGGCTAACAGGTCCTCCCAACAATTTTACCCCTTCTGAAGGGCGGCATATGTGAGGCGGGAAAATGCCCTCAATTAAACCTCGGTTATCTACTGTAGGCCAAAAGAGTTCAGTTTTCGAAACGTTAAGATGCAGCCCAAAGGAAACACCTTCTTGCTGAATAATGTCCAAAGCCTTGGCCACCATCAAAGTGTCCCCAACTAAGGTCCCGTCATCTAAATACCATGCTTGCTGGTCCAAAGAGCACGCATCAGCAATTATATGTATCAAGGGATGTAGAGTTAAGGCAAATAACATAGGTCCAAGAGGGTCCCCCTGTTCTACACCCTGAGCTGACGAAAGAGTCTTGTCCATATAATATAATCTAGCAGGAGATGCATAACAGAACTCCACCCACTTAGAAATAGAAGGACAATGTTTTCGTACCTCTCTAATCATTGCAGACCTGCTTACAAGGTTAAAAGCGTTGGAAAAATCCACAAGAAGCATCGACGTAGATGTAGAGTCACTCTTCGTCTCAAGAAGTCTGTTAACAGCATGAAGAATTGCCTCTCCGCTACAGGGTACCCCCACACCAAACTGATAGTCACTGAGGTAACTCTCCATTGTTTTACCAACATGAGAAGCAGCAACTTTGGAAACTAAACGTCTCCAAATAGTGCCTACAGCAATAGGACGTATACCACCTCTTTGTCTCTGTTTGCAAAGCCTCTGGAAAGGGCAGCACCTTATCCAACAAATCAAGATTAAAGCTAAGCACATCAGATGCTAAAACATCATCCAGGCCCTCTTTGTCTGCAATATCTGGAGTGGGGCACTGTATTCCATGCACCAAGAAATCAACCCCTTCCCCATTCCAAGGACCACGAATAGTATCACTAGTGCGACACTTACAAGGTTTCTTCCAAGCATGTATTTGCAACCGTGAAGAGCATACCCACATCCACATCTCTCTCAGAGTATCTTCCCATGCCTTGAACACACTGAAAAAACTATTTATGCGTTGTCGACATCTCTCATCGCCAACATCATTAGGGTAGTGCTTGTTACGTAGGTGTTGGATCAAGGATCCATGGTTATAACCTCCTCCACCCACCCCATTTTTGCAGCCCTCAAACCCCTGGAAAGGGCAGGAGAACTTGGTGTTTTCAGACACACGAGAACACAGCTTTGTCTCTGTTTGCAAAGCCTCTGTCGTTGGAGATGTTTCTGATGAATGAGCATCACCATGGGGGGTTGGAGTAAGGGATATGGCAGTCATAGGAGTTGCAGACAGCTGAATACGCGTAGCTGGTGCACTAGAAGGCGACTGAATGCAGACAGACGCACATGTCGTGGTAGTTGCAGTTAACTTTCCTGCACCAGTTTCGGTCTGTGATGGATGGGTGGAAGCAGCAGCACCATAGGAGGCTCCAGTGGAAGATAATTCAGTCACATGAGTTGCAGAAGATTGAATCCATGTAACTGGTGCTCTTGCAGAAGAGTGAATGCCGTCTTGCAGAAGCTGTGGTAGTTGCAGACAAAGGAACTCCTGTACCATTCTTTTTCCGGTAGTAAAACCCCTTGGAAGGAGTTGCAGAAGATATAGAAGGCCTGAATGATCCAGCAGCTCCTTTCATAGGTTCATCATCAGCAGGAGACGAACCCGCCATGTTCTCCGATGACAGCAGCTTAGGTTTACGCCGACGAGACCCTCCATTGTTGATGATTGCAGAGGATTGAAAAGCTCCATGGGAATGGGTTGCTGCTGAAGATTTAGGCGCTGCAGAAGATTGAATTGCTGCAGAAGAACGCGTATTCACCATCAGTGGAATTTCATGGGAAAACCCTAAAAATGGTCGTGATGAGAAAAGTTCTTCCAAGTGGGAGTTTTGGGGATCAAAAGAAAGCTCAGGAGGAGAACAGAGCTCGTAGATAAAAGAGGAAGAACAAGGTTTTGGCGTCAGAGTGAGGTTGATCAATTGAAACCCACAAACTCCACGGCCAAAAGTTTTTTTTTTATTGATTATATTTATTAATCAGTATCAGAATCAACAGACATACATGAATTAGATGGAAGCCTAGCAACAAGCTGGGCTCCAATCCTTTTCTGAACAACAACCCCAATTCTATGAAAAAGGAAATCTCCCACTACGACATTCACATCGTGGCTAGCTATGTAATTACGCAATCTCTTGAGAAACTCCACCGTGTCACTACCCAACTCCCCTAACGTGGTAAAAACAATCACTCCAAGACCAAAACCCTGAGCAGTACATTTATCTAAATATTTGTCCTGTTTGCGAACTATAGCATCATCAATTGCCTTGCCAGGAACAAACGTGCGCACCCCAACGCCCGTAAAAGGTGAAACAACTATGATATCCATGCACACATCATGCCCATTATCCCAGTTATACACTAAGATATCCGCGGGTCTCAAAGCTAATCCGTTATCTGAGAGAAACCCCAAATCAACCTCCTTCCTAGCCGGCACACCAGCCCGATAACAAATATCAGCAAAGGTATCACGAACCAGGTCATGTCTATACTTGAGACCAATACCACTTGAGCAATCAAAGGCATGGTCACCAAAAATATCCATCTCCCTACCACAACTGGTGCAAGCGTCTCCTTCTTCGAAAGAGGGATCCCAAGTCTATAACGCAAGATAGCTCTGAAATGTCGAGACCCAAGTGTTTGGTTAAGCCCGGCAATCGGAATGGCCAACAAATAGTCTTGCGCATGGTTGACCCTGTTACACTGCCACAGGGTTGCATCTCGTTCCGTCATAACAAACCGATTGGGTAGATCTTTCTTCACTGCATCGAAGTATTTGATTGCCAGAGAACTCATAGAATGGGGGGCAATATCATCAATGCATAATGAAGAACTCTCAATACCACATACCTGATTGTATAAGGCAAGCGCATGATCAAAACTGGGACTCAAATCAGACACACCAGACAACCTCAAAATGTTTCCCTGTTGAACCTTTGTCTGGAAGCAAGATGCCAAATAACAGTATTGCATAGTTTCCTCCATTAATTTGAAGACATTAATTAATTAAATCATAATTTTATATTGTAACTACTAATTACTACAGAGAACGGGAGAGTTTGTAAAAAAAAATTGCTCAAGGTAAACTAACTAGAATCTAAAACAAAAAGAATCAAACTACTCTTCTTCTTCTTCAGGTCCTTCTTCTTCTTTTTCTTTAAGTCCTTCTTCTTCTTCTTCTTCTTCACCGAGCCTTCTTGTTAATCATCAACCCCAAGCGAAAGCGGCCTCCTTATCCTCGATGTCATTGGATGAGGCATCGAGGTCTTCGCTATCAAAGGGAGGGAATGCACCTGGTGTTGTTGTTGCTCCTGGGTCTGTTGTTGGTGGTGCTGATTGTGGCGGGAGAACAGTATGAATATTAACCTTGTTGAACTATGTCTCCCACATCTTCCTTCGGAGCTCATTCATGTTCAAGGTGTTCATTGACATAATATTTTTCTTGTTGAAATTCTGGAAATGTTGCTCCTGAGAAAGACGCCTTTTTTGAAGCTGTCAGAACACTATGTTTCTATGAAGGGATCTTGCTTCCTCAGCCTTGCGCTCGTGCTCCAACCAAGCATCCATGTTGAAAGCGCCAGAAGTTCCAGCTTGAGCTTCAGCCGTTTTCCTTTTTGAGGCCTTCTGACCTCCACCTCTAGTCTTCTTGCTACAATTGTTCACATTCAGATTCGAATTATCATTGTTGACATTCCCGGGATCAGTTGGTGGCTGTGATGATGAACCTGGCGAAGAACTAGGACCTCCATCATGAAAAGCTTTGGAAATAAGAGAGTATGGGGATCTGGTGGGTGTTTCATAACCATCCAAGGCATGGTGGTTGAACCGGTTCAAGGATTTCAGAGTGTGGTAACAACTTTCATACTGGAAACCCTTGGGGTGGCTCCTTTGCCACTCATTCCTGCATCGTCTTTCCACATCAAAATCAGTCTCCCCACTCTTCCTCTGCCGATTCATTTGCATTGTGGCGGCGATGTACTCATTAGTCTCCTTGTTGATCGCTCCAAAACGATGTGGCAATCCCTCAGAGTCACGTTCATTCACATTTGGACACTCAGAAATGAGGTATTCGAAAATACGGTTCCAAAACGTGCTTATGTACACCATTGATGGAGTCCTTGGTAAAGAGCACGTAAGATCTACAGATCAATTCATCTTCATCCATAGTAAATCTTGGACCACGATGTCTCCTCACAACAGTCGGAGGAGTGACAATAGGAGTGATGATATCAGGATTAACATGAGCTTTTCCAGGTCGTTGGTTCTTCCTTGGAGGTATGATTACATTGATTGAGTTTGGAATAATATTTTTCGAAAGTTCTTTAGATTCACGAAACAAGAAGAGAAATTTTGCTCTGAAGTGTAGAAAAGCTTGAGATGCTTGGTGTGCTTTGGAAAGGTTCACATTTTTTGTATTTATAGGGAAAAGTTGAAAGTGGCTGTTGAGATTTGAATTTCAGCAGCTTAAAAAAAAAACTTTTCTAGGACCGAGCAGCATAACTTAGGCCGCTGGCGTCTCAACTAGCGCCGCTCAGCCTAAGTATTGGTTTGCCGGGCCATTTTTGGTCTTTGTTCATCCCACATTGGCACCAAAAAGGGCAACTTTTGCATCTGTTCCTTCCATAGGAACTGCCCTTAGAAGTCATGTTGTCAAAATAAAGTTAGTTACGATCAGGTTACATTTGACAGGTAACGTCATGGCTTAAACAAGATGACCATGAGGGAGAACTTGAGAAGATACACCTACCTACTAAAGAAAGGCTGATTTAGGGACTGGTTCATTTACTAAGGAGACCGGGTAATAAGACAAAATAGGGCTATTTTAAAGCTTTTTCCAAAACCCCTTATCCAACATATTCTCTTAATTGCCAAACTACCCCTACTTAATTATAACTAATCAATCTCAGATTAGTTGGTAAACTATTCCAACACTGCCACCACCACCACCACTACCGGCACCAGCGCCGCCACCACCACTACCACCAACATCAGTGCTGCTATCACTACCACCAAATTTCGTCTGGATTTTGTTCAACAAATCCAGCCGAAACCAAATTTTGCCCGGATTGTAACTACCAAACTCAACCGAAAACCATTTTCGTCTGTAACTGACCTACTTCATCCAACCAAAACCACAATTTCGGCTGGATAATTTTATAAAATCCAGACGAAAACTATACGTATTGGGTTCTATAGAAAATTTCGTCTGGCTTATGTCTATAAAACGTAACCGAAAACTGACTTCAACACATTCAGAAAGAAAAAGGAAAAATAGTCTGGATGTTTTGCGAAAAACCAGACGAAACTAAGATTGGGGTGAGAAAAAAAGGAATTTTCGTCTTGATATTTGATCCCAAACTCAACAGAAAACTATCCAATTTCGTCTGGGTTTTTCTCAATTAACCCTATTTTCGGCTGGGTTGGTTGTGACACAATTGGTTGATTTTCGGCTGGGTTGGTTGCATGCAATACAGACGAAAATTGGATTTCGGCTGGGTTGGTTGCATGTAATACAGACGAAAATTGGATTTCGGCTGGGTTGGTTGCATGCAATACAGACGAAAATTGGTTTTCGTCTAAATTTTTAGGGTTTAACCCTGAACACTCATCTTTAACCATTCAATTGATCAATCAAAGCATAAACACTTAATCATAAACAAGAAGAAACTGTTTTTGAGTTTCTTTGTTTAGTTATTAGGTTTTTGTTAATGATTCGG
Source organism: Papaver nudicaule (assembly GCA_023529015.1). NCBI lineage: Eukaryota > Viridiplantae > Streptophyta > Magnoliopsida > Ranunculales > Papaveraceae > Papaver > Papaver nudicaule. Next base: position 9,830 of record JAJJMA010331528.1, read on the forward strand.
GGGCATTTTGGTCTCATCCTTAATTTAAAAGGGTAACTTAGACTTTTCATGGTTTCTTGGCACCCCTTATAACACACTATAGGATAGGGATAAAAAATCCGATCTCCCTAGTAAATGAGCCGGTCCCTAAATCAGCCTTTTACTAAAGTGCACAAAATTGGAGTGGTGGTTGATGAAATTAAGTGAACTTTGTATAAACAGAGACGTTACGACATATCAATATTACATGGGACTAGTGTTTCGGTGCCCATCTTTTTTCTTGCATACTAATTATGCCAAGATTGCTAATGGGGGGACGGATTTTGTCCCCCCCATCACTGTTCACGTGTAAATTTTTTTGTTTTATCTGTGAACAGTGATGGGGGACAAAATCCGTCCCCCACCCCCCATTAGCAGCGATGAATTATGCTTCACCCATTGCAAACTACAGCAAATGCTTTTTTAGGATGAAATTTGACCTTACAGAAGAACGCACTATTTCCCATGAAAGAAAAATGTTAAAATCACCAAAAAATGGGACAATAACTACGGACATAACTACTTCAATGGAAGTTGGGACCAGTGGGGGGCCAACTCCCATGTACTAAATTACATCTCTCTATCCATACCCACAAAATAGAAGTGCTATCTTGAAAATGTACAACTATGAACTTGCAATTAAATGATTCTTTAGATTTCTTCTTCCAGAAGAACCTGACATCATCAGAAGTTAGTGAGATGCACCAGGGAAGAGGAGAAGTCCTTCTATTTCCTTTCTAAGCAATTTCTGTGTACAAATAACAGAATCGATAGCAACTCATGGACTGTTAATTGAAGATCCCGACAGCCCAAGCATTTGTTTCCCAATGTACAGTGTGTGCATATCTCAACATCAGCAGCTACATGAGTTAAAAGAAAAATGAACATGTAGCTCTCATTTAGTAAGGGGCAGGATGGGTGTTAGTAAAATATCAGGCAGATGGTGGTATCCATTGCAATACTCGTGCAAACTCTGGCTTCGACAGGTTACTTCAAGTGCTGATTGCAATAACCTAAACCAACCTTTAGAGACTGACATTGTCATTAATATCTTGCAGATGGAGGCACTCGTTGCAATACTCGTGGGAAATCTGGCTTAAAACGTTTATTTGGAACTGCTGCTTGTAATGACCTAAATCACATTACAAATCAAACTAAGTTAATATAGAGATACAGCACTCATATCTTTGATTCTTTCCATTTATAAAAGAGATGACTATAGAACAGTTTAAAAAGAATGTTCAATATTTTTATTTAGAACCCGCCAGCATAGCTCCCATCTAAATCTCTCAATCACCGAGGTTTAATTGAAATTACTAATAATTAGTTACTCGTCCTGATTTTTCAAGTCAGGTAGAACTAATATATATAAATGCAAGAGTGCATAAAAGATAGCAGCCAAAACCATCACGTAGAAAAAGGGTTTACACACCTCGGCGAACCTATGCGTTTATGAGTACCCTGACCAAGTTTGACCTTCAGATTCAGGAGGGCCTCTTGTGCAGCCTGCAGAAAGGTTTCCCAAAAGCGTTTAGAACTTCAGTTAACAAACACACAGGCCACAGCATCAATTTAATTTCAGAGACTCAAACTAAAAAGAATATTACCTGCGCCGTAGCTGCATCCAATGTTAATCCAATACCATTTCCAAACACCTGACCTCCTATTTCAACCTACCAACAAAAGTCCAGAAAGATGTGTCAAACACTAAACACAATAAATCATGAAATCCAACCAATCTGCATTTTAGCTCAGATTATCAACTTCAAGTCTAAACTGCCATGCTGTGTTTTTGCTTAGGGTTTTGTTTCAGTTCTTTCCAAACCAATTTTTTAGGTTTTTAATGATGCAAGAATCAAAATTATTAGAGCAATAGGGTTTTTAATGATGCAAGAATCAAAATTATTAGAGCAATCAATTGAGTTTTTGATCTATAACAAAATAATTTGATTAAGCAAACTCGATAATTATGGTATTAGTAGTATCTTAAGTAAAAAACCAACCATTTGAAGATTGGAAGAGCCAACCAGCAATCTGATATTCATAAACTTATAATATACAGATTTGAACAAGCTCACCTGGGCATAAGCTTCTCCTTTGTGGGTTAAACTAGTTGAAGGTGTAGGCTGTGTTTGTAAATCCAAGATAAGACCTTCATTCATGCACTGAAAGCAACATGGTGCATGTGAATTTCAAAAAATTGCATTTTTTAGGCAGACACGATGGTAAGATAGTAGTGAATAAAAATAAAATAATAGGTGAACAGAAACTGAAAAAGTAGACAACGGAGGGACTAGTTTTTTTTTCTACAATTACCAACTCTTTAAGGGCAGAAACGGGGTCCAAGTTACTTCGTGATTCATCCATTCTCGTGTTCACATATCTAGAGGGCTCTGATGTACTTGATGCTGGTACAGAGTCCTCATTCAGAAATGGCTGACGAAAAGAATTTGAATCATTTATATAACCGTTCATATCCACATTAGAAGGCTTGTTAGGGTCCCCATACACAGTAGTTGGATCTGGCTTAGCATTTGTTAAATACTTATCTGCAAAAACAGTTGTCTAGATTATCAGCACTGCCCAAAAGCACGCCGGAAACCAGGTTACATTCTCCAAGTCCGGCAAAGAAAATTTATAGCCAGACATTGATCAAGATGTTAAAATTTGTAACAGGTATCTGACTGATTAAAGTTGACAAATATCTTGTAAGAAGATGGAACCATTTCTAACATAATTGCTCTGGCGAGGGCAGAAGTGAAAGATTTCATGCTTGCATTCCTGATCAAAGCCATTGACAACTAGATAACTTGCATGCTATGCTTCAGAAAGGTATGAACCAAACAGAAAATATGAATGGGAATTACAGAGTGTCCCTAAAAAGACACACTACCAAGCACTACAGGAGATGCCAACAGAGACAGAATACATGAAGATTCTCTGCTAGTTTAAAGTTCATACTACCTCCGTCCCATATAATATATAAATTGAGCTAGTTGATTTTTCATTTTAGCCTATTTTTAGGCTAAATTGAAAAACCAACTAGCTCAATTTATGTGGGACGGAGGGAGTATTAATTAATACTGTAAAGATAAAGCATCATATCACTACAGGGGAAACAAAGAAATCTGGAAAAAAAATTGTTTCTGTTTCAGGTGGGACAAGAAGGAAACAGGACGTATAAAGATTTGGATCATGTGGTTGCTTTTGAGAAAGGATTGACTACTTGGTCAAATTTGGTTGACATACCAAACTACTCAAGTCATTATTTAGGGATTTCTCCAGCTCCTTACAAGTGAGTTTGTTTAGATATGAACATGCGCAAGGAATGGGGTTCTTCTCCAGGGAGGATGACGACATGCGCAAACCAAACAACACCAACTGCTGTATCAGTTTATCCTGGAGGTCAAATTTCTGAACAACCAGTAGTCTAAAAGGTTTTACGTAAAATGATTTCACCCATTTATTTGTTAGACGTGACACTGTTATCACAGTTGCGAAAAGACGGTGATCCTTCACATTATGCCAACACGTAAAATGATTTCACCCATTTATTTGTTAGACGTGACACTGTTATCACAGTTGCGAAAAGACGGTGATCCTTCACATTATGCCAACAAAGAGCGTAAAGGGTTGGATCAAGGCGAATATACTATTCGCACTTCATGTAAAATAAAGGCAGGATTCGGAACAACCTGCAAAAATTAGACATAAACAAATTGAGATTAGGGTTTCTTACTAGCCAAGGTCCTCAGAGAGCGTTCTGCTGCTTGACGTTGGGCTTCCTTCCTCGTTTTCCCGATTCCTTCACCTATTTTTTCCCCGCTGAACCAAACCTATAAGAACACAGAAGTACAATATATATAAGACACGAACAATTGCCTAAAGAGAATTAGGATATCTTAAGATCTAGCAGATTTTCACCGGTCGAAAAGATTTGACATAAGCTCAAGAAGTAAGAAATTGAGGAACAACCTCAATCGAGAACTGCAATTCCGCACTGGAAACCAAGGCCGACCTAAATACCACCTATAGGCATTCACAAAACCAATTAAAAGAATTAAGAGAAAGTTACAAGTAGAAAAAAAAAAAAAAGGCGAACCAACTATTTTGTAACATTATTTAATAGGTTTGCAATCACTTTTATGAAATATAGCACCGTTCTTTATTACCTTCGATCCGCACTTGATTGCAATATCTTGAAGAACCTTAGCAGGGGTGTCTGGGTACTGTGGAGTACCTTGTCCAGATTCAATCTGCAGATCCTTACTGCTCGAAGCTAACCGACCAAGAGACATCTCTTCATCTTTAGGACTAGAAGACAACTTGTTGTTTGAAGCTGATCGACCAAGTGGTGTATCCTCACCTATACAACAATAAGGTATTAAATTATAATTAGGGCTCTCAACCAGATAATCAGTTTTTCAAGTTAATCATACTAAAATCTAGAATGAGATACAAAATAAAACAGGCTTGCATCACTTTTATGTAAAGAATTATACTCCAGTGAGTAAATTCGTGCATAATGAACATTAACTCGAAGAGCAAATCCAAAATTTCAAAGCAGAAGGAGCATTGAGATATAATCGAAGAATCAACCCACTTCAGTCTGAGTGACACTTAATGATTACATAAGTCTCTGTTAACAGCTACCTGAAAAGGATTGATATTTTGGGTGTGTACGGCTTACTTTCGCTCGATCATCTCCGATATGTACCTATAAACAAAAGTGCCCTCTCAGATTTTTACGCTGTGTCAGAAAATGTTTCATAAGATATAGTAAGACAACTTACATATTGTGATGATGAAACAAGACAATCACAAAGAAGAAAAGGAAAACAAGAACAAAACAACAGCAAAAGAGGAAAGGCTAAAGCTGGAACACAACAGGGACCCAAGAAAACAACAGCAAAGCTAAGCTAAATTGATGTAGATTGAAATATTTTTCCTCCGGTTGAAACTAATATCCTCAATTTGTATACCATAGAAGCAATTGTCTGAAGAAGCCCAGTATTGTGATGGGTATATGTTTTGCACGAACAAACGTTCTTGAGCCGAACCAGAGCTTGGCTTCTCCAACTCCACCCACAGATTTGTTACTAACTAATTAGGTTTTAAATATACTAACTCCAATCTGTCTCTTTATGTATTTTCATTAAAAAACTGAAGGGGAAAGCATTTAACTCTAGACTGTAAGATGTTAAACTAGCACACTTTACCTCTTTTGGCAATCTAAGATTTTCATGAAATGTTCTATCTGATTGAACAGAACCGCTGGTCCCTTGAAAAGAAGATGAGCGCTGAGGTCGGGTCTTTTCGAAACGCATAGCTTCTGATTCAACGGAAAAATCCTTTTGTACTTGTTTGGTTAATGCCCGGTTTTGCTTTGGTGGGCTAGTCTCTTCTTCGGGTGGGAACCAATTTCCACGAGATTGTATAGGCGGACCAGGAACTGGAGGAGCAGGGGGTCTGACTGGAAAGGGAGGAGATTCCTTTGGGGGATGTTCTCTAATGTCTTGTCCATGTTGCAAAATCAAAAGCCTTCTCCTTGTATCTGGATCTAACTCCGATTCAGGGACCTCACCCTCTTCTCTGGCAGGAGAATTTTGCAAGCTAACTTCTAACGGGCCCACACGACCAACTGGATTAAATGATGGCAGTGCCTGAGGTTGTTGTTGGAGCTGTTGATCATGGAATGGCATTACTGAGCCTTGTGGAGAAGGTTGAGGCACTGTTGTGGTTGATGAAGAGCCCACAAAATGCTGAAGAGTTGAGGACCTTGGATCTATACTATTGACGATTGAAAAGGCTGGAACGATATCCTGCTAAATGAAAGATTCAAAACACTTCTGTCATGACTGTCATGATACTGTAAACATTTCTTGGGAACATTTTTATACGAAGATTCATGGGAGCTCCTAATTCTAGTAAGCATAAAAGTTGACTACGAAGAATATGGTTTTTTCGAAGCTGACAACAGCATTCAGGTCATGTATTCTGCGATTTAAACGGGCACTTCACATGATTTATCCTGCATTTACCACGCATATCCACACAAAAATATTATAGACACAACAATAAGATTGACCTTCAATTTCCTCTCAACCTCAACGTCAGCCATGCCCTCGAAGCGCAGTGGACCTTTATTTGCAGCATTGCCATCAGCCTGAACATGATCATAAATTGTGTCAGTTGGAAGAACTGAAGTGCATGACGTACCATAAAGACCAGCAAGCAACTGCATAAAATACATGGTTTTGTGCATGTGGGTGAGGATGAAACCCAAATTTGCCCATTAAACAGTTGGAAATGCTTCAATCTTTTTTGAATTAAAGTCCACCAATGGACTTGCTTGATACCGTGATATGATGCAAAGTTGCACGTACCCAGATTTTTCTTATGTGTTAAGCTGTTACTCTGAATAGATGGACACGGTTACCACTTACCTCTGAAATCAAGTAGTTGCTCACGTCAGGAGGAGATGGGCCTTCTTCCACGTCATCTTCGTAAGAAATGTCAAGAATCCTTTGCAAAAGACTTTCATCAAAATCTCTGCCAAAATTAAACAAACCAAATTCACCAAGCTTTAGTCACAAACAAGTAGATTCAGAATTGAAGATTCTCACAGTGGAAGTTGAAGAATGCATATCAATAAAACTAACTTGTTCTGCATAAATTTCTTACTTGAAAAAACCACCTCTAACATTGCAAGCAACATTTCTTGCAACACAGAGAACAGGCACCACATTGTTCGCCTGTAAAGAAGAGAGTTATAGTGAACACACAGCAAGATTTGTTTTTACTTTGATAAGTTTAAGCAGAACAAAGCAGAGGATGATTAAGTATATGAAATATCCAGCATACCTCAGCTTGAGGAGCGTAGTAGGGAGCAAATGCAGGAACTACATGCACCCTAGGTTGATCTTTCTCATCCCACACTTTCAGACGATCATCAATAACCAGAGCCATTTTAGGATCACAGATGCCATCACGAAAAACATTCAGCAAAGATTTCCGCAGTCCTATTCAAATGTCACAAAAGGATATAAAAAGGTTGACACCGGTCAGGACATACAAATTTGATGCAGCATTATGAAGAGGAAGGCAATTCATCTACACTCTATAATACTTACCATGTATGAAGGCCATTTTTGCCATGAATGTATAATTAGTGTTTTTGATTCACATAAAATGCATCAAGAAATGTACAGTGCGGAAAAATATTTACCCGCTTTAACGCATACAATGCGATTCAATAGTTCATTTGAGCTGATTAAATTTGATTCAGGATCAAGAAGCCTCCACATCTCTAAAGCGTAATCTCTTTCAGCCAACGTACATACGTAAACCTCAAAACGCTTACGACCTCTAGCAGTTAAATAGCTCCTTAGATCCTCCCATGCAGGCCTCAACCTCACAAGAACACTTGTGTCACGAATCTGTAAGATACAACAGCTATTATTACCACAAAGGATTTTTGATCAACGCAAAAGCAACAAAATAAGGAGAGCTGAATAGACTAAATGCGTAATCAAGTGAATTGTGTTGAAATTCAAATTGTTAACTGCCCTGATTACTACAACGAGGCAACCCCACTAATCTTATTAATGCGACAAATTTAGGGAACTGTATACAAGTGATAACTGATAAGTGTCTCATTGTGGTATACGGTACTGGCTGTCATTTCATAGTCGAACAAAATTAGCATAATGCCAACAATGCTTTGATGTCATGAATTCTGAAAAGTTACATACCAACGGATTGATGCGAGTCAAGATAATGTTCTTCTCCGGTAACCTTATAAGTGGGCGAACAATTGGTTGATGATTATCAGACAAAGCTGGAAAGACTTCGGACTGAACTTTGATCAACCTCCCATTTTCCACAATCTGGTCACTATCTACATATTGTTTCAAGATACTCTTGTCCTCTTGATACCGCTTTACCTCTTGCGCCATGCCAGAAGCTCGCTGTGGGTCTATCTCAGTATTCATTTTTCTCTGTAAAGCATCAATTCGATCCTCGAAAGAACGCATTGTATTTGCGACTATTAGTGTCTCATCTAGATCAAACACAATTCCAAGACATCGAAGGTTCAACATGATAAGTGATGAGTCGTAAAGTCCCTGTGGAGCATAAAAGCCCCAGAAACATGCACCATGTGAGGGATTTCTCCTGGAAGACATGGCCACCAAATGCAGCTCCTCCTCCCCTACGCTTATAACTGCAGTCTGTAGAATAAAGTGCCATCTAACGATCAATAATCATGATAACATGCATGGACATATGTAAGCACTTGCCCCATATTACATACATATAAAATGGGATAAAAATGAAAGAAACTGAAAATATGGCAAATATCATAACTCAAGCAACATTTAAATTGACTGCCATCTGACCTAAGCATTTTTCCTGCCAGAAAACTAACAACCATACTTTTGAATGACCATTATAGGAAAACAAAGATTTCACTTCCAACAATCTAAAAAACGCATTTACCTAAAAGCTACCTATACAAAGGGAAATGTGACTCTATGCAAAATACTTTACACGTAAGCAGATGAACTTTTGTTGTGATTTTCTGTTCAAATGCTAGCTATCAATTAGCATTACATCAAGCTATTTGAAATTTGCTGTAAGATTGTCATAAAGTTATATGTTCTAAACAAGAGTATAATAACATGTGAAAGTATCCTAGACTACATCTAGGCACCATCACAACATTCACCTTCTACATGTATAACATGCATCTCATTCTATATGCTTCCAAGTTCTTATTGACAGCTGATCAGTTGGTATGATAAAAAAACCTGAGCTATTGCAATTATGTCGTAATCAACTGTTTTCAAACTTGATCCTACCAAAACCCCAAAATTGACCCATGACAAAGTCTCATGATCAAGGAACTAATGGAAAAGAAAAATCATGCAAAGTAAAGCATAGAACGTATATACCAACTTATCAACTAAGAGTATAAGAACTACATGCCCATGGAAACGTATGCTAAATAAAATTACCCTAAAGGCATACTCATGGAAGTTGACATAATTAACCACCATAAAGTTTATTCAGCTTCACTTTTGCATCAAGAATTAGTATCAACTCCAGCATAAAAGAACACAGTGAAAATGTCTAAGCAGTTCAATGAGGTGTCATCATGTAACAAAAATAATGGCAGTAAAACCAGAACCAAGACTGAATTCAGTATAATTCACAGAGTAGTAATGATTGTGCATATTTATTTTAGAACCTCGGATTCTTATCCTCTGAAATTAATTTGTCCCTTCTTTCACTTCTGTGTTCAAGTCTATACCTTGTTGTCTCTAAGACAAGAGTAATGCAATGTATACAATTGTGAATCTTCAGACTGCGACTTTGACGCCTCCATTTTGAAGCTAACACCGTTGGGGGCAATAGTATGAAGTACTGCAAGAGGTGGGCACCTTTCACTAGGTTGTGTAATGGTTGAGATCCTGATTTCCTTGTTCAACATAATAATGTCCATTTTCTGGTTCTGTGGGTAAATCTCTACTTCCCCAAGTAGTGAATTCCCTTGATATACCATAGATTTGAACATTTTTATTTAACAGATTTAACAAATATTCCTTCTCCAGAAAAAAAATCAAAAAATCCTTCTCAAAACATATCACTCAAATCCTTGCTGAAATTTCAGTTCCCCTTTTGGATTTCATGATTCAAGATTAGATAAGAGAAGATAATAATAAGTTCAAGAGAGTCCGAAAAGAGAGGTCTAAATCTTGAATCTGATAGTAAAGCTTCTGAAAAGAGGTCAAAAGTACTTAAGATATTGAGTTGATTTCATCTTGAGATTGCGATATTGTTGCGGTGTGATATTCAATCAATCAATCTCCAAACTTGATTTTAACAAGTTTCTGTGTTTTTCGTTTGTGAGATATTTTTTTAGGTCAAGATCAAAGAGGGGGGCGAATACAGCAGATTTTGATTGAAATAAAGAAAGTATTTTCTATCTTCTTGTTTTCTGTTAGATCGGTTTTTGGTTTTGAGTTTACAGTGAGTGACTTAGGGTTTGATGAGAAATAGAAAGAAGACGAATTTTTTTATTATTAAGAAAATAAGAAAAATAAAACCCTAAAAGAAAAAGTGAGACCACGCAAGCTTCCAAGGTTATAAACGATTCAACCAAATTCTGATTGGTCGGGTCACTTGACTCAGCAACTCAGAGCTCATAAGGGCACTGCTCCTGTTAAGGCAAATTTATGTTTTTTTTTTTTTTTTGAAACAACAAGCATTCATTTCATGAGAATGGATCCGCTCACATGTTTAAACTAACACTATCTGACTCGAAAATCGCAACCGTCAAATCCAGAAATATGAGTGGCTTAGATTTATTACTTTATTTACTTTAGATCTGGATAGACCCGAAACCTGTGACCCAAAAGGTGAACAGTGGAATTCTTTTTAATTGTCTTCTTCCTTCGATAGTAAAAATGTCAATTTTGTATTAATATCAAATTTTTTTATTAAATTTTGTATTAATACCAATTTTTAATGGACTGGCGTTCTTCTGCATTGGTGCATGGCTCGGTTCTACGTGGTTTCCTTCTTCTGCCGCCTTTGCTTTTTGTTTTGTACCTTAATATTTCAAATGTTACTTCGGTCCCACGAATCTCCATTTCTTCATTGATCGTGGGGAATCTCAGTTGGTGATGACGCACTGAAACTTCTCCTCCCAACTCCTGAATCCATTTTTTCTCCAATACCGCTTAATATGGTGACGCCGTCTTGATACCGCAAAATTTTGTGAAGGTTGTCACTGTACCTATGTCTACTTGCAGTGTAATTTCACCCTCAGGTGATATGATTGCTCCGCATGAATCGTAGATGATCGTTGTTGGGTAAACTAGTTGCTCATCTCGAAGCCCCATTTGTAGGAATCGCTTATAGAATAGAATATTATAGGTAATTCCTTCGTTAACTAAAACCTTCGTGGTGTTCACCCCGTGGATAGGTAATGTGATGACCAAGGGCCCAGTGCTTGCTCGTACCTGCTGGCTTTCCATTTCATCCTCGCTTCTTGGTTTAGACAGGTATACTTCGCTTTTGGTGTTTCCCTGAGTGTCGACGTCGTTCCTTTGTTGCTCTTCGGGCTTCTGGATGGATAAGATGTACTGGACGAATTCTCCTCGACCTATGTATTTTTCTATCGTATTTCGAAGGTGTTTACAGTTATCGGTGGTGTGCCCTCGTGTTTGATGATACTCACAGTAATCCTTGTGGTTGCTTGTTTGTTTCCTCTGTTTTCCCCTGGTAGCTGGGTAGGCGAAATCCTTCCTGCCCCCTTCCCTTTTCAGTATCTCCGAGGGTTGTAGGGCTAGGTCTGAATACATTATCTCTTGATATTTTCCTCCGCTTCTGCTATCTGGTGGGGTCGTTCTCCGCCTGAGTCTTTTCTCCAATTGATGGCTTTCCGCAACACCCTTTTTTGTTCTGGCCTGGCATCGTCCACTGCTCGTCGCCTGGGAAGTTTCGCTTCCGTTATCACCTTCACTGTCCTTCTTTTGCGTTATCCGTAGCTCTCATTCTTGAGTGTGCGTGTTGGTTCTTAGCTCCATTGTGAATAAAGTGGCTTGCTTCAAGTCGTACTTGTAACACCGTGTTTCCAGCTCCTCGGTCTGTCTCTCGTCCTTCTAATCCTCCTTCGCGCTACTTCGTGCGCTATCTCCATTATCTTCGTCTGTCTTCCCGCCTTCGCAATTTAATATGCTTAGGATGCTTTCTTGGTTTTCTCATCTCAGTGCTAGAGTTGACAGCTGATTTTTGATTTTTTTTCGTTGGTGTTGACTATCTTCATTTCTTCGTCTTCGTTTGTCTGCTTCGGCCGCCTTTTGGTTACTTCCCGTGACATGTATGAGTATGCATATTCCGGCTTTCCTTGCTCCTTTGCCATTTCGCCCACACCTTTTATCATCCTCAGCGTAGTTTTCCTCTAAGCGTAGTATGCTACCGGTACTGTGTCTCCCACGGTTGTCGCACTATCTTCGTGTTCTGGAGGAGTCCTGGCTAGTCTCCAGAGTGTCGGCTCGTCGGTACCCTAGTTCTTGTCCTGCTTTGTCGTCTTTAGGATCTTCCGGCGTTCTTCCCCACCTGGAGTATATAAAAGAGAAAATTGCTTTGTACCTTCGTACCTGCTCGTTGTTAGAGACACGTTTTTTGCGCTCTGAGAGCTAGTTAGATGTATCTTGGGGTCCAGTGTTGCTGGATTTGCCTATGTAGGTGTTTCCCAAGTGCATATATGGTTGCACGTCGTATGACTGTCGAATCCACACAGGGTGGGATTTATGCCATAGGGATTTGGCCTGGCCAAGGTCGAAGGATGTCTTTTTTTTGTTACAAACTTTTGTTTCCTAAACGTTCTTCGGGTAAAGACCGCTAAAGAGATTGTGGAGGGTAAAACACCCTCGGGACACGTGTCAAGATCAGAAGGACTAGGCCCTATCAGAAAGCGTCGCATCCATACTTCGGGATTAGTCTGCAGAGCTACCTCGAGGGAAAGCTCGAAGATAGAAGACTCGCCTAGATCATCGAAAGATGAAAGCCTGAAGCCATCTTCGGAGGTCTAACTGAAGGAACCGCCTTACTCGACAAGCTCTGACACAACCACGATTGAGTAGCTTGTCTTATTAGTTGTAAACCACTACCGACTCGGCCTATATAAGGCGAGCTCGAGAAATATTGTAAGGGTTGGATTTTTGGTGTAACCTAAGTTGTGAAGGGTGAGATTAGGTTAGCTTTCTCCTCTAACTTCTAAGGATCATATCCATGTATTAGTTACCACAAGATTTAATGAGTAATCGTGTTCTTATCTAACATGCTCTCTTATGTGTTGTCTTCGATGCTGTTCTTATTCTCTTCGCATTCTCATATGATCAAATACTGTCTGTATTGCCTTAGTATTAGTATAGATCTATTGGCTGTCGGGTATGAAGTGCTTATGCAGATTTCATACTCACACAGTTTGGCGCTAGAAACATGGACTGATTAAAACAACTTAGGGTTTGCCTGTGATTTATGATTTTCAAATTTTTTGAGGAAATTTTTTCTAGGGTTTTCAAACTCTTATTTAAAATCGTACTTTCATCATATTATTATCATTTTATTCTGAGCTCCACCACCTTGGGTGTCTAAAGATCTTCAAAGCTTTAGTACGTTCAAGGATTTAGAGAAAATCATCAGTTTGATGAGATCGATGTTTCTTCAAGGAATCCCAAGCCTTGAAACGAAGAAATCTGGTCAAGAGTATAACAAACTCTTTCAAAAAGAATCACAACAGAACCCCCAAGGAAAGAATAGCTTTCACCTTGGATAAGCCACTCTAATTGCAAAAGAAACACCCGTAAAATATGGTATACCCATGATGTTGAGAAAAGCAAAACTAGGGACATTTTAGGGTTTTTACCTAGTCCATATTTAGAAACGAACCTTGCAGTATTCATAATCAGGATCCAGACTAGGAAAAGCAGGCCAGTCTGCCAGGATCCTTTATTCTGAAAGAAAGATTCAGATAAGACAAAAACAGTTAGGGTTTGGACAGAACCAAGCCTGACCAACCCTAAAATTTCGCAGGAAAAAACCTGTTACGCATACTAGGGCGAATGACAGACTTAGTACACTGCACCAGCCTCTTTGGACCTCACGGGTTTTTTGTTTTCTACAGGTCACTGTCAGCATGACTTCAAAATATGACCAAATGCCGAAGCAAAGAGTCGGATCCTCGAGGCATGACACGGGATCCTCGAGGCATAACACCATATTTTCCACAAGCAAAGGACTATCGCCAGAGGTAGCTACAAATACAGTACAACACAGAGAGCGCGTAAACGAAGAGGAAGTGCAAATAGAAGATTTGGGACCTGATGGAGAAGGATTCCCAGTAGGTGACGAACCACCTCAGCAACAAATCCAAGAGGAGGATGGAGAAAATAACGATGACGATGGCGAAAACGACATCCCGAATGAAGCAGTACCATCACCCCAACCCATCGAAGAAAACACCACGAGGGCTGCACAATTCCAAAAATTGATTCAGAAGAACAAGAAAATAAGGAAACGAAAAAAATAATTAGCAGAGGCAACCAAGAAAGCTGCGGAGAAGTCGGCATCAAACTACAAAGGGAGCAGCGAGGGAAACTCTCGCCCACAAACTGTATCACGGTCCAGGGGACCTACAACGTCAAGAAGTCACACCAAATTCAAGGGAAACGACCCCAAGGACCCTGAGATAGTGATCTCGAGCAGAAAAACCGAGCCCAGTATACGTCCGAAAGGGAACAACATACATTTAATATACGAAAATGAGCAGGCAAGGAAGAACGCCGAGACGCAAGCTCTACAACAAGTGATGATGGAACAAATTAAAACACTTCGAGCAGAGCTCTTCGATAATCGGATGCAACCGACTGACAAAATAAAGCTTACTCAAGCAATCAACGACGTCAATCGTTCGCCACTAAGCCCCGAGCTCCTCGCTAAAGCCATCCCGGTAAAATGCACCATGCCAATCTTTGCTTCAATCTTTGACGGGACAGGAGACCCAACTCTGCACATCAAAATGTATCTACGAGTATTCATGGCTTATGCTGATAAAGACAAGGTGTTTTGCAAGTATTTTCCTTCCAGCTTGAAAGGGGAAGCCTTGGCTTGGTATGACAACCTAACAGCCAGTTCGATCTCGTCTTTCGAAGAGCTATCCAAAATATTCATACTTCATTTCTTGTACAACAACTCATCAAAGCCAGGAGTAGAGAAATTGTTCAGCATTAGAGTCAGACCTAAAGAATCCATTAAAAGCTTGACAGACAGGTGGACTGCTCAGTGCGTCGAAGTAGGAAATGGAGCTTCGGAAAAAGACAAGGTGAGGGCGTATCTAAATGCACTCGACAAGAACCATTCATTGTATGACAGACTTTTCTCCAAGAATGTGGAAACACTACAAGACCTCTGAAAGTACCAAAAGGAGAGAATTACACTGGACGAAATCAGGGAGCAATCGACCCAAGGGAGAGAAGCCATATCAAAACAGGTGCACTCCATAAACAACTTGTCACTCGAAGAGCGAGATCAAGCCACGAACCACCAGACAGGGGACTTTTCAAAGCGAGAAAGGCTGGACGATGCAGGGAGATATGGAAGCGAGGGAAAATTTGGTGACGGAAGATATCGTGACAATAGGAAGTACAATGACAGTAGAGGTAATGACTCTCAAAGGGAATTTGAAAACAGCGGTGCTCAAAGAGGACAGGAGGGAGGCAGAAAGTTCGGCGTACAAAGACCAGGTTTCCCTGCATTTCAAGATGGAAAGCTGCAAAAGATGTGTGTAACCATCGAGGAGGCTCTCCGAAGCATCGAGCAATCCGAACTGGCAGGCGAGATGAGATACCCGAGGAGCAGAGGAAACCAGCCAAAGCACACTCGAAACTCTAGGGATTATTGTCAATTCCATCAATTCTATGGGCACACAACAGAGGACTGCGTCACCGCACAATATCAAATCTACTTTTTCATCTCAAAAGGAAAATTTAAGCACTTCCTCGAACAACCAAAACCACCTCCAAATCAGCCGCAACCAGAGGAGAAGAAGCACGAAGCATACGTAATAACCATTGACCAAAACGTCTCAATATTTGACGACTGCAACTCCATAGTTCACGCAGATATCTGTGGACGAAATTTCAAAGGCATCCCTCTTGATAGAATTCACAAAAGAGACTTTGAGGGAAAGGAAATATTAAGCGTAGCAATGAAAGGGCAGCTGGAAGAATAGCAGAGGCGCCCAGTTTTCTTTTCGGCAGCAGACATTCCCGATGAGGGAAGATTACACAATGATCCCTTAGTTATCACACTCCACATCGAGAAGACGGCGATGCCTAGAATACTCGTGGACCCAGGAAGTTCTGTGGACATACTCTTCGGAAGGACCTACGACAAGATGTCAGGAAAGGAAAGAGCCTTGGTGCCTTCTTCGTACAATATCTATGGCTTCAACGGAAAACCCTCGATGCCCAGGGGAGAGTTGTCGTTACTAATTCATGTTGGAAAGATGGAACGACCCACATCATTCTGTGTAGTTGACATAGACTCGCCTTACAATGCAATTATGGGAAGACCTTGGCTTCACAACATCCTAGGAGTGCCCTCTACTCTGCACAAAAGAATCCGGTTCCCAACGCCAGTTGGAATCGCATAAATCCTCGGTGACCCTACCGAAGCTCGTCTATGCAACGAAATCGATGTTCAGGCGAGGGAGCACTCGAGGAAGGATTCTCCAAGTGAAGCCAAACACCAAAAGATAACAGAGTCATGCATAGAAAAGTTCATAACTGACGTTGAGGCTGGAATGGCTGGCACCACCATGAGAAGCCCAGTCGTCCACAAGCAAGGCACTCGACCTATCAGCAAATGAAAAGGTCACCATACCGAGCACAAAGAGCAATTCCTCATATCAAGCAATAAAGCACTAACACCAAGCAAATCTGACACCACGAAAGATACTTCGGAGGAGAAATTTTGGACTGGGCCCTACGTCATCGAAAAAGCGCTCGGGAACAACACGTGCATCTGAAACACCTCAATTAGAACCACGTATGTAAGCAACGCATAAGATATGTCAGTTTTAGAATGAGAAAATAAAAGAAGCAGCTTGGCCTGTTGTTAAGAAAATACATATTGTACTCTTCGAGGCACTATACCTCGACCCAAACTCGAGATCCTACTTGGTTAGGCGAAAGTCCTACCCGAATAGGCAAACCTCCAAAGGCTCTCACGCCATATAAAGCAAACAGGCCATGACGCCATCTCCCCTAGTGCCTCGACGCAAATAAATTAAAAGTCCTTAACGCCAAAGGCCCAAACGCCAAAAAACATAAAAAGACCTCGAATAGCAGGCCCATAGCTGATGATCATATAAGACGTAAGGGCTCTACGAGCTATATGACACAGTCCTCTACCCACAAGACACCCCGTTAGCGGTGGGTACTTTGCATCCAGGCTACATAAGCCAATGAAGAATTTGGACTCACCACCACACGACCATGAGGACCTCTCTTTCTGAGGCGTCGAGGGGACGATAAATGGGATTAACATCTACCTCTAAAGGTGGATGGAACCCCGAGGCAGCTGATTCGCTTGTATTCACGGGAATAGCAGGCGAATCATGCAGCCAAGGGACCTTCTCTAAATAATCGAAACATAGCCTCGAGGAGGGGCTAACGAGATACAGATGGGTCGAATTCTAGGCCGCGATAGGAAAATAATACCATGTCTAAGCTCCAGCCTTGACCGACACTCCCCCATTGAGCTACTTTATTATCGAAGCTCATACATAGCAGCTACCCACCATCAGTCCACGGCTTACTAGGGACCAATGGATTATCAGAACACCACCATGTTCTCTCGGAGGATACCCGGTATCCTCGATAACCACCCAGTACTCTGAGGCAAAACGGGTACCTATGGCCTCGATAGCCTTGTTGCTTTAAAACAGGCAAGTAGCTAAAAGCCTTTGGGAAGGGTCATCCATAAGCCCCCATTAGCTTGGTTTACTATCTCCCACGTCGAAGTAAGCCCTGGAGTTGCACCTCGAGTAACCATCGGAACCTAGGATATTACAAAGGCAACCTCATACCTGACTACGAAGTTCTCAACAAAATATATACAAAACTAAAAAGGAGAAAGCTCTGAGCAACTGAAAAAGACTTCTTCATAAAATATAATCAACACAGCACATAAGCACAAAAATATGGGAGATTCCAGGTACAAAAAATTCTTGTATCAAAAGACAAAAGGAAAAGCAAAATATTTCGCTGCTACACCATGGGAGACGCTTCCTCAGATAGCACACCATGGCGAGGGGAGGGCTCTCCAAACGCTTCGGTATCATTCCAAATCTCTCTAAAGACTTCCAAGTCCTCTTCATAGGTCCGAAAACCAGAATGATCTTGTCTCGAGGGAGTCATTTCCCTCACGGGCTCAGATTTACTCTCACTCTTTTCGCTATACGCAGCTGTGGATTCCTGAAACAAATAACTGCTCCCTTTATCAAAGCTGACAACCATACCACCACCAGTGCCCCCCCTTGAACGTAGCCAAGATTCCGCGCAGCACCACAGGCTGCGTTGCCAATTTCAGCTGAAACGTCACCCTTGGAACCGTGCTTTGGGCTTTTTCTGGAGTCGTCCTTGGGATCGTCTTTCGGATTATCCTTCGAATCACCATCGGAATCATCTTTAAGATCATCCTCGGGGTCTCCCCTGGGATGACCTTCGGAGCCACTTGAATGGCCACCATCGGAATCATCATCGCCATCACCTTCATCATCATCGGGGCCTTTGTCTTCAGGAATATTCCCAAGCAGCCCTCTCCTTCGCGCTTCGTCCCTAGCTAACCGTACAAATACTTCCCGAGGAAGCAAGTATTCGTCGCCTGGAAGTATCGCGTCAGCATCCCTTGCACCAACGGCTCCATAGGTAGGAGGCTCAATACCGATAGCTATAAAAAACGACCGACCATGTATTCGACAGGCCATGCTAGTAGCTAGGGAGGTAGTCAAAGCATACCGAGTGAGCAGTTCTTCGACAGCCTGCCCATGTCTTAACTGATGATGGACGAGGGCAAAACCAGTAACCATATTCCTAAGGTCCTGCTGGCACTTCTCGTTCGGCAGTCATTTCTTCAACACTCCTTTGTACATCCTCTGAACGACGCTAACATTCGAGCTCCCGCTCTTGGGAAAGCCTGTTCACATCGGCAGTTCGACGTCGTCGTTCCTCGAATAACTCCTTCTACAATTGTTCTGCTCTCCTTTCAAACTCCAACTTTTGGTCGGCTTCAAGCACCAACTGATTGACAGCTTCGTCCCTCGCGGATACAACGTCTGCAAGTTGGCTTCAATGCCTGTCAAATGACAGAAACAAAAAAAGTTGAGATAACTGGAAACACAACAAACAACATCACAACAACTTGATTAGGGTTAGCACCCTACTTTCTTTAACAACCATGTACTCAGCAACCTCATGTTGGTTGGTAAAGCGAGGCTGGGTAGCCCTTTTCCTAATATCTTCAGAAGAAGCCGCCCCAAACTTAGCAAGTTCTAACCGATATTCATCGATCATTCGGGAAAGATGATCTTTCGAAGTTTTTGCCTTGGCAAGCTCCATGCTTATATCATTACAACCCTTCTTCAAAGCAGCATTCTTTGCAGTTAGATCATTATTTACGTTCTTCAACGCAGACGTTTGAACCCTCAAATTCCTAATATCCTGCTCCAAATTCTCTATCACCACTCTACCAGAGGCGGTGATTGATTTTTCCCTAAGAGAAGCATCCCGCTCTCGTGATAGGCGTTCTACATCCAGCTGGAAAAAGTGATTTTTTCGGGCAACAATATCATTCTTATTCTTCTCCTCTTCAAGAAGGCGCTAGGCCTTAACCCTTTTCCTTTTCTCCTCGGCAAAAAGATCCTCAGCTTCATGCCTCTTCCTCTTATAGTAACCTTGGTCATCCCAGGCTTGATTCCTCTCTTTTATAAGCTTATCGATTTCACCTCGATGACCTCCATCGCCAGAAACACTATGGGAAGGCTTGCGACTCTCTCGAGAATTGCTTAAAGCTAGCTTAGCCTCGTGGAGTTTCTTCTTCCCTTCTTCTAACTCGGCTTTTTGGAGAGCAGTAAATTTTTCTTAGCATAAAATTACAAGGTAAGATGCAAATACAGGATAACATAATACATACCTATCAAATTCTTCTTCTCACGAGCACTGCGAGTCTTTTCTTCGGCAAGCTCTTGTTGCATTTGGAAAAATTTCCTCTCACGATACTCCGCCTCGCCACATTGATCAAAGGTATAAGCCAGAAGACCGAACACATGATAATTACCCTGTGACAAATATGAAAAGGCACCAAATACTCAGCCAAAACCCCAAAAAATATGACTATTCACACTTCAAGGAAAAAACAGCGAACCATTTGAAGCATAGCGAGGTTCTCCTTATACGAAAAAGGCGGATGACGAAGATCATACTCCATCCTGAGACGGTAACCTCCAAAAACAACGCCAAATTTCTTGCAAAACTCAAGATCCAAAGGACATCCCAGGGGATCAGAGGCATGAGCATCAAAGCGAGATGAAATTTCTTTGAAAAGTCACTCGGATTGTGGTTCTCAAAAAACACCTCCTTAAATCTCTTCGCAGTGTATGGTTGAGAGTGTTTGCTAGCAAAGAAAAATTATCTTGTTTTTCCAAGTATGGAAAACTTATTCCATACGTGTTTTTCCAATCAATGAAAAATTATCTTGAGTTACAATAATTTTACTTGTGAAAAATTATTTTACACCTCAACATTTAACCATCCATCTACCTAGTTTTTCTTGACCGTCAGATCCCCAACGACTCTTTTTTCAAAATTCAAAACAATTAGACGTTGAAATCTCTTCTATATAAGAGTACTCTTCTTCTTTGACCACCATCCATCAATATTTTCGAAGTTTGCTGAAGATATGAGTTTGAGGTTTACTGAAGCTGAAGATCGTGCTCTTACCAATGCGTACGCCACCGTTCGTGCAACAACCGCAAAAGAGTTCTGGGAAAGGATTTTTCAAACCTTTTACGCTGCTAATGGAGGAAACTCCAATGAAAGAACATGCAAATCACTTAGCGTCAGATTTGCAAGGATCAAGAACCCCTGTCTTGTCTTGCATTATTACATGCGCCAAGTCGCCGAAGAACAATGGGGATGAAACGATGAACAAGTAGTGAGTATTTTTATCCTCTATTGTGATTTATTATGTATGGCTACTTTATAATTTGATTTGTAAATCAGCAGGAAGCTATGGAATCAGCCCTCTATTTCGAAGAGCAAGGAAGCGTGTTTGCATTATGGAGTTGCTACCGCGTGTTGAGACAAAATCTACCAGAATTTGTAGTGTAATGCAATGTTTTTTAAACTAGTTATGTAATGTAATCGCAAGTTTATCTAGTCATGTACCAATCAAGTTAGCAAATAAAAAGTACTACGCCGGTTATAATTAAAAGTTTCAAGTTAGCAAATAAAAAGTACTACCACAGTTATAATTTAAACTAAAAGTTTCAAGGAAACACGACAAATAAATAAGTTCAGGTCGATGGGTTTTTCTGTATAGAAACTCATTCTTTACGGAAACTCGGTTTTTGCCAGTCAAAAGTCAATCTTTGACTGTGCGGAAACTCGGTTTCCGCCACAGAAAATTTACGCACAGTGGAAGCTGCGTGTACCGAGTTTCCGTCTAAAATTGGCTAAGACCATTGTGGTTGCCAATTTGTGCCATCCTTATATGACTCAAATCTAGGGATGGGTTACAATTAACTAGTAATGAAAAATCAGAAGAATGAAAATGAAATGAAAAGTCAGTCAGGCGAAACAAATCAGCTCATTAAAGTGGCCTGACTCGGTTTTATTTTCACCCAAGACTTTGAAACCCTATAAATTTTTTCCGCCCAGTCAAATGACTTCCTAGTTTCCATTGACAGTTGACCAAACCCTGTAAAACAAGCAAATTCTCTCCTCATTTTTTCCGCCTTTTCTTTTCTCTTCTTCCATGGAGCGATAGTTTAGTATTTTTTTTTTTCCTTTTCTCATTAAGGGTTTCCTGAGAGCATCGTGTAAGTATTTAGGGTTTCGTTTCATCCATTTTTGCTATTGATTTGTTTTTTTTTTCTTCAAATCTTTGGATTGATATTTTCTTTTCATTTTTTCTTTTTAGGGTTAAGCCAAGAGCTATTGCAAGAGGAAGAGATACAAAATCAAGTATAAATTTCACCTTTTCCTTTTAGGGTTTTCTGGTTTATGATAAAGTTTAGGTTTTTGTGTAAAGGGTTTTCTGAAATATGATAAAATTTAGGTTTTTGTGTAATGGGTTTTCTGATTTATGATAAAATTTAGGTTTCTGTCATACAAATGATGTTAGTATTGTTTGTGGTACTTAAATGGATAAAGGGTTCATTTTAATTTGGATAAGTCTATGGTATGAGGAAGAGATACAAAATCAGGTATAAATTTCACCTTTTCCTTTTAGGGTTTTATGATTTATGATAAAGTTTAGGTTTTTGTGTGAAGGGTTTTCTGAAATATGATAAAATTCAGGTTTTTGTGTAAAGGGT